>ML240635.1:0-125525 GCA_004119915.2 Collichthys lucidus | reverse complement strand
CCACGATTCAGATGCTTCTTTATGAACGGCGTTTGGTGAAGATCTATGAAGTTTTTCTGATTTTCAGATGTATTGTTCTTACTTCCAGGAAGTCATTAACTTCCATTCATTTCATCCGTTAACAGACTCAATCAAAGTGAACGTTAAGTCTGAACTCACTGCTTGTTGGAAATCACATGTTCCCAAACCTCAACTTCACCTTTTTAATAAAACACTTGGCTTGTATCTTGTATCATGTGACCAGTGGTAGAAAGTCATAGTACATTTAATCAAATCTTTTATACTATAAGTACAATTTTAAAGGTACATCTACCATTTGATGCAATATTATACTTTTTTTGACAGTCTCATTTCAGATTGCTTTGTCCTAAAACATGATTTTATAAAATAAAAAGTTCAACATTATATTAACAATTCACTCAACCAGCAACCAGATTAAAGCACAACATGCATCTTTCTGTGTCAGCTGTATAACCATCTAAAATCACATATCATACATATTTTACATTCTGAATGGGGCCAAGAAGCAGTATAAATACTTTTATAAAGACATTTATACTTTTACTTGAGTATTTTTACCAAAGTTATGGATCCAAATACTTCTTCCCTGTATATAGAAGAGTACTCTGAGCTCAGTTTAATTATTTTTGATTGACAGAGTTTGATATCCACGTCGGCTCTGAGTAACTTACATCTTAGACTTTAACTTTGTACCTCAACTGATTTTCATTTTTAAACACTTCAACAACTTTCAGCGACTTAACCCGTGAGGTCAAACTTCTTGAGAGTCCAAACTGACCTAACTCCCAGTGAATGAACAAATGACTCCAGGTCAGGTTTTAGTTTTACTTTGTGTGACTTTGTGAATCAGAGCCAACTTATTCTATTTATTTGGCGGCCATCTTGTCTTGTTGCTGATTCAGCCTCTGACACTTTGACTGCTGTCTGTCCCAACACGCCTCGCTCTCTGCTGCTCGCTGCTTTGGCTGGTGAATATTATTGGATGTCCATCTGACCTCATTATAAGTGAGTTGCCACTGGCAACCAGCTTGGAGAAGAAGGAGGGGGGAGGGTGATGGGGGGAGAAGAGTTGCATCATGGGATAGAAACCTGACCTCTCTCTCTCTCTTTTTTTTTCTTCCTTTTTTTTCTCCCCCGTCTCTCTCTCTCGAAGGACGCACACGTGCACTAACGCACATGTGTACACGTGCACACACGCAGCACATGCACGGTTTGCTTAAACAAAGATACATTAGAGACGAGGAGAACCAGAATGTCAAGGGTCTCAACAACAATGCGACATTTGTTTACGGCTGAATGTAAAGATGAAAAAACCAACAACAACAACTTACACGTACACACACACACTCTCTCTCTCACACACACACACTATTGTTGAAGGATACCAACACCCTGTGTGTCACTGCTTATGTTCAGTTTAATGTTGTTTGAAGGTGATTCGTCATTAAAACTCTGTATGAAGTGACAGGACAGAAAACATATAACTTTGGGTGCATGAGGGGCTGCAATTCATAATCACTTTTATCACTAATTAACCTTTAAATGTTTGTTTATGAATGAATTTCATTATTTTGTTGATAAAATTAATGATTAATATCCATCATGAGGACTCAGAGCTCAAAGCAACATCCTAAAATGTCTGATGAACATTCCAAAATTGGAAACAATTTTTTCACTATTGATTAATCTGTCAATCATTTTATTGATCAATTGATTTGTTTTTTGGTCTATAAAATGGTGAAAAATGTCGATGACTGTTACCCAAAGCCCAAGATGACGTCTTTTTTTGTCCACAACCCAAAGATCTTCAGTTTATTGTCACAGAGGACTAAAGAAACCCGAAAATATTCAGATCTGAGAAGCCGAAATCAGAGATTTTGGACATTTTGTCTTAATAAATGCCTCAAAATAAGAGAAAATTAATCAGTTAATTGTTGATGTTCACCCAAAACTCCTAAAACACAGAATGTCTCTGTGTTATTATATGTTTCGTATAAAATGTGTTGTTCAGAAGTCTTATTTATGTGTCTTTATGTGTGAGATTGTGTGTCTGTGATTGTTTATTGCTGTCATGGTGACTGTGTGAGACTTGTGCGTCCGTGCATGTTTATCAGTTTACGTGTGTCTGTCTAATCAGACATTTTTGTGTCTCTCCAGTCCAGTTTGCCCTGTATGTTCGTGTCTAGAGTCGTGTTTGTATCATGACTTGTGTATGTCATTGTGTAACGATGTGCTGAATTGTGTCTCCCAGTCGACGTGTATTTATATTTTTGTGTTTCTAAACTTTGTCTCTTTAATTTAGCATTTGTGTGTTTGT
This sequence comes from Collichthys lucidus, assembly GCA_004119915.2. Classification (NCBI taxonomy): domain Eukaryota; kingdom Metazoa; phylum Chordata; class Actinopteri; family Sciaenidae; genus Collichthys; species Collichthys lucidus. The sequence continues at coordinate 123,187 of ML240635.1, read as the reverse complement.
TATCTTTCATTTTGTGCGTCTGCGTTTGTGCCCATCTATGGGATGTTGCTTAGAGTGTGTGTGTTTGTTAAAGAACATTTTGAGTGTGTACTTCTCTGCTCCATGTCTGTTGTGTTCATATCTTTCACCTCGTGCAGTGTGTTTAATTTTGTGTCTTTACAGTGTCTCTGTGCTTTTGTCTGTGTGTTCAAATCTTTTTGTGTCTACGTGTTGTGTTCTTATCTTTGACCTCATGCAAGTATTTGTGTTTATTTGTCCACATGTTGTGGACGTGTGTATACCTTTGTGTACTGTGTGTGTGTCTTTTCCGTGTCCGCCGTGCGTTAAATCTGATGCTTAAGCTCCTTTTTAATTTTTGGTGTCTTTGTTTGTGTCCGTCTGTTTAGGTTTTTGTACGTGTTGTGTACTTTCCTCCTCCCCGTTCTTGTTTGTGAATGTCATTATTTATATGGACTTTTATCTGTGTGTGTTTCCGGGTGTGTACTTGTGGCTGCATGCACTCTTGTGTTTTACTATGTGTGTCTGGATGTATACCCGTTAGCCTGTAATTTTGTGTGTCTGTGTATGTTCTTGTGTGTGTGTGTGAGGCGTATTATGTGGGTTTGTGGAATGTTTTGTGTAATTTTGTGTATCCTTGTGTGTGTTTATGTATGAAGTGAGCATTATCTGCAGGGATGTTTGACTGTATGTGTGTGTGTTCATATATACAGTCACACACCTCACAATGCCTTCATCTCTGACATAACTGGTTACCATGCATACTGTGCGACTGACTATTATGGGTGTTCTTTGTTTTGTCACGATGTGCCCTGGTATGGAATGGGAGGGGGAGGGGAACAGGGTGTGTGCGTTAGCGTGCACGAGTGTGTGTGTGTGTGTGTGCTTGGAGGAGGGGGGGTGCATACGTGTTTGAGGGGGAGGTATGTGTGTTTTAGTCTGTGTGTGTGTGTGTGGAGGGGGGTGTAGCAGGGGAAAGGGTGTGTGTGTGTGTGTGTTTGCATGTGTCGAGCAGAGGATTGGGTGGGGTTGGGTGTGCGTGTCTGCGCGGACGTGCGAGCACATAATGTGTGCATGAAGAGAGTGAGCGAGTGCACGCATGTGTTTTTGAGAAGGTAAGAGGGTGAAGATAAAATGGCGGCTCGTGGGTGCGTGCATTCAGGCCTCTCAGGTGGAATTTCAAAGTTTAAAAAAAACTGTCTTTATATATATTTGTTTTACTCCTGCTCACGTCATTGGCTCTTTATTAACCGTTTATTTATCTTAGACACATCAGGCCCTGCAGTTTTTGATTTGTTGTCATATTTCGACTCAGGTAGCGAGAAGACATAAATAAACACAAGATAGAACAAAAACACCTGAGGACATCACTTCCTGTAACTTTAGCCCATGTGAAAAAATGCAAACACCACTAAAGTACAAGTCCAACTACTGCTGTTACGACTAAAGTAAAAGTATTCTTCTCAAAAACTACTCTAGTACTACTAGTATTTGTTACTTTTTAACCGCTGATGTATGAGGTATTATTAACAGCAGGCAGTCAAACAAAAAGAGGAGCTCCTTTTAGAAGATTCAACCAGCCACACTTCTCTGATAAATGATAAAAGGTATGAATGCCTCCAACATATTTGCTTCCTAAACAAATATACAGATAAAGTGCACTGAGATGATCTGATAGAGAGTCCGTTTCACCTGAACATCAGCAACAAAACTCTTTACTGAGAGCGTTCAGCTCATCAGTTTTAACCAAGCAGCCAACTCCGTGGCTGAAAAGTGAAGCCTATAAGGAAGTGACAAAAACTGTAGTTCCTCTTCTCGTCCACTTGAGGCTGGCTCCAGAGTGAGTCAGTCTCCATAAGTCCCCATGTTAAAAGCAGAAATAAACATGTTTACAGCCTGGTACAAAAAACAGTTTTGGTCTCTGTAGCTAATTTCACCCGTTCATGACAACTGTACTGAGGGTGAATGTATATACAACTCACCTGTTCACATTATATTAAGGCTTAAAGTTCGCATAGTGTGGCTGCTGACTGACGGTAGGTGGCAAAAAGCCATGAGTTGGCCCAGTTCAGGTTTTTATATGAGCCAGCAGGCAGCAGAGGCAGGAATACCAAATGGCAACGGCCAGAGCGACCACACTCTGAGCCGTCAAACTGCGTTACCATGCAACTACAATGGACGTCTGACAAAAATGAATGCAGACTTCATGTTCACAGTGATGGATTACACAACGCAACCGAGTCTCAAGAGTGTGCTGATTGACTTTTAATTGGGAATGAACTGTTTGGCAGTGTCCACTTGACAACAGGAAGGAGTCTCCAGAACGTCGGGAGGAGGAGGGTCTAAATTAAGTTTGGTCGTCGCCCGCTGCCCCTGCTGTCAGCGGCCCCTGTCTAACTGCCCCTTTATGCCTTTTGTTACTATCAAACATGCTTGAACATTTTGTCTGCAGGCAAACAGAGGAACTGTTACTCTGTTGAGATGGAAATTGTGCTGGGTGATGTCCCTACTGTAAGGGTCTGAGTCAGGTACCTGTTATATTGTGAATCTAATCCTGCTACTAAAGCCAAGACACATCGGTCCACCGAATGAAATCGAAATCTATCACTTAGTTTTGGTGATAACCTGCTAACAGACACACAAACTAGTCAGAAAAGTGACAGTATACATATATATATTATTACAACCTTTATAACGGGAAAGTAGGAGCATGTCCAAGTTGGAATTTACGACACGTACCTTTGAACAACTTCTTAACGAGGTGACAGTTGGGATTAACGGCTTACACGATGCCTAGAGAGCCTGTAAGAGAAAGAAAAAAGAATACATGACGCCTGAATGACATTATACATGGCACACAGTGGAGTACAATGTCTTCCAGATGGCAGGCTGTTATATATAAAGCTCTGCAGATTGGATGGAGACAGGCAGTTGTGACAAAGTAATGGAACATCCAGTTTGGTTGAAATTGTGTAAAATAACACAAAATCACACGTCTGGATGACAACACACTTGACTGACAAAGAAAAGGTGTCATCAGACAGTGTGTCCTCCTTCGGCTGCTGCACAGCGTCACTGCTCCACGGCAAAAAGACTTCCCGTCAGCCGCGCTGCCATTGATTTCTTCAGTGATCAGTATGTACAGCTCCGTACGTCCTTGCACAATGACTTTGACACTTTGATGCAGCTACAAAGAAACGTTTAAGTCACGGTGACGGCACCTGGAGGATATATGCAGCTCTGATTAAGGTTATGCTTTACTACGAGGCACAATCACGGCTGTAGTAAATGTCAGAGCCATCGCTTTGTTTCTAGAAAGATGGAGAAGCATTGTTTGTCTCTGCAGCCCAAGAAAACCTCACTGAAAATGGAGATCATAGCTTGTACAAAACAAAACTTTAAAGGCCCTCTATTCTCTGTATACAGGTGCAGCTGTACCTACAATTGTGGACACACTGGTATCCACTGGTTACCCATTCGTAAGCAGCACCATGGTGAGGATTTTTTTAAAGATCAGTTGGCTCCAACAGCAAAAAAACTTGAGACTGTATCACTAGAGATTTATTTCCTAAATATGTTGCAAAGCTTGCACACCAAGTAGCATGACTGCAGTTATACATGCAGTTACCACATTGATCTTTACAAGAGACTTCTAAACTCAGCCTTTGGTTGCTCAACCAAAACACAGTGCGACCTCAGTCTTCTGAACCAGATTCTACCAGATCAGGGGCGTCCCTCTTCATCTTCAAAAACCTTGTGAAGACCTCCAGCTCTTCAGAGAGGACCTCCTCTACAACCCTACCAACAATGCTAAATCTAACCCCCTCTACAACTGTCACATGTCCTTGTCGTACTGTACCGTGATTGCTTTGGATAAATGCGTCAGCTAAATGACTAAATGTAAGGATGTCTTATAAGACAGACAATATCCCACCTCATGTATGTCCTTTGAAATAGTTTGAGGCTCTTCTGTAGATTTTAATTTCAGACTTAAGTCAACTTCTGGTGTGTGTGTCCCACCGACCCATTCCTCAAGTCTTCACCTGTCAACCTGCTTGTTGTGACCCCACTTGTGTGACAGGTCAGGGCCAATTAAGATCAGATCATCAGATCAAACTGCTCCACAGTTGGCCTGAAACAGTGCTAAGACACGATCTATCCAGGTGGAGTTCATAGACTAAACTATGATACTCTCCCAGTTGTTTCCTGGTCTGTATCTGAAGAAGTTTCCTTTAGTTTGGGTCCGCGTGTTTAAGAGAGAGAGAGACAGTGGGGGTAAAGCGACATAGACAATGAATGAGAGAGAATGAATGAATGAATGAATGAATGAATGAATCAGATAAATATAAAGTTATTTTCTGATTTGTTCCGAATACGGCGAGCAGTTCAAACAAGAATCCAACGATCCACTAGAGAAAAGTCAAAATAGTCTGTCTGTCTTCTCCTTTTAATAATCTCATGACCTCCCTGGTTAACTCGGGACCTGTATGAGGGTCATCACCAATCTGCTATCCGGTATTAAGGCCTACTATAGAGTGACCTTATTAAGTAGCATGTAGTGTCTGGTTTGATTTTTTTTAATAACCTTGAAATGGAAAAATTAACTGACAAGATAAACTCCCCTTGTGGTTTAGAGAGCGAATAAACAGGCTGTATTTCATATCTATTTGTATCTGTGGTGATCTGTACTACTGTGTGGAGAGAGAGAGAGAGAGAGAGAGAGAGAGAGAGAGAGAGAGAGAGAGAGAGAGAGAGAGAGAGAGAGAGAGAGAGGAACCCCGGGTTGACGAAGTGCAATGAAGACGTCACAGATAGGAAGGTTGGGTATTTTGAGCCTCTTTAAGTGGCTGCTGTTTGGAGAGACATACTGTACTCTGCACTTCAGGAACCTATAAGACAGGAAATGATGATGGTGGCGGCGGTGAGGGAGGGAGGAAGAGGGAGGAGGGTGGATGGGGGGGTACAGAGAGAGAGAGAGAGAGAGAGAGAGAGAGAGAGAGAAGAGAGAGAGAGAGAAGAGGAGGCGAATTAGCAGTGTGATTATTATGGAGTAGCAGGCCAAGCAGTGAAAAAGGAGGAGGAGGAGGAGGAGGTGGTGGTTGTTGGGGTGGGGGGTGCTTATTATGGGATGTCTGTGTTGTCAAGCAGGAGGGAGGCAGAGGCGGTGGAGTAAGGAGGAGAAGGGAGGTGGGTGGGGTGAGGGGGGGTGAGTATTATGGTCTGGCCTAGGCCTGTTTTTGTGTCCGACGGCTCCCCCACCTCACCCCCAACCCCTCCCTCCCTGACCGCACAAGCTTTGTGTGTGTGTGAGTACATCAGAGCTTGACGTGCGCACACTATGATGTATATCAGGGAAATAGTATCTATCTATGTTCAGGTGCAGAGTGACTCACGTACAAGACGAAGAGGTAGTGAGACCCGAGAGACGAGGCAGCGGCACAAAGACGACGAGGCACAGAGTGGCAGCTGGGAATTCATCAAAAAAAAAAAAAAAAAACTATGGCAAACTATCTGAGCAGCACACTGAGCACAATAGACTCCCTGTCCCCTGTAATGTAAATTATTGAGGCAGCGACGGAGCCATGAACGCGTTTATGTGCGACGGTTTTCTTTCTTTACCGCCCAAACCGCTGCACATTTGTAGTGCAGATAAAACATTCATTATATCGTCTGCAGTAAACCAATTTAGAGTTTTTACATAACCTGATGTGGAAGCTTGATCAGTAACCATTCAAGACTGCACACACACACACATACAAAAGAAATCGTTACAGACGCTGTCACAACTGGATTTCTGGCTTTGGGCCTGGATGACTGCTTTCCCACACTGTCTGCACTGTGACCAGTCAGATTGTGACTCGGAGGGACAAGGGCTGCTCTAACTGTGACAGAAAAACATCACCACACTGGTGAATTGGAAAAATGACGTCTAAATTTAAGGCCTGAGAAATCATCTGTGGATATTCGGTTATAATTATATTAAATAAAAGCAGCGAATCCTCATATTTGAGGAGCTGGAGTGAGTAAATGTTGACTGAACAGTTTTTTGGTCAATCTTAATAACTTCTGTGATTTTTCACTTATCGGGTAAAATATCTCCACGTCTGCTCAACGGATCGGACTCCCAGAGGACGAATCCTCCTGACTCTGGTGATCCCCTGACTTTCCCTGTAGCGTCGCCGTGAGTTTGGCATTCAAGGTTTTAAGCTAAGATGAGATCAAATAAGCCTTTATTGATCCCCAGAGATCCAGAGATCAAATTCAGGTGTTTCAGCAGCACAAGGACAGAGATAAATCTATAAATACAGAACAGAAACAAAGTATATACAATGAAATATATATATAATATACATTCATGTCCCCTTCAGGATAAATTGTTAGAACATTTGGTGACATCCGGACTATTCATCTTGCACCATCATCAGGTCAAAATGTGAGTAAGTAAGTAAGTGATTAAGCCTAAATTTAACCCCGGACTGGACACCCGTGATGAATTTTAGAATGGGTTTGAATTTCTGCCAGATCAGTTGTCATTTGACCAATGTTGGAACTCATTGGTTCATCATCTGATTCAAATTTTAGGCTTTCGGAGCGTCAAACAATGTTTTGGGGCTTTCAGTGTAGCCAGGTATCTGGACCAAGACTTCCTCTGCAGTCCAATTAGCAACATCAGGCATGAGAATATCAATAGACACATTTCTGCTCGTCACTAACAGATTTCGTTAATTTGAGCAGACAACTTTAGAAAAAGCTGATAAAAAGCTACATTGTCATTAGATGATGGCCTTTCTGCTGCTTTGTTCTCCACATGGACTGTTGCGACCAAAGCCCGCTCAAATAGGACTGGACCGGTACTTCTCCGGCTACAAACGGAAACCAGAATGCTTCCAGTACCAAAATCTTGGACTCTTTCCCACAGATTCTGCATTCATGCAGATGTCTGAGATCATCATTTAGCATGCATGACACTTGATTAATTACCTGAACAATCAATGATCGGCTGTCGCACAGTCGCTTGGATCCCTGGTGAGAAATTCTGCTCGTCTGTCTGCAGCCCGAGGAGATCCAGAGTCCAATTTTCCGACATGGCTGCTGTCAACAGATCTGTAACAAAGAGCTTGTTTTAAGGCCTTGTTGTATTTTACATGTACAGGTACAACTAGACAAAGAGACAGCACCTTTCTGTCTTTATGTAAAGACTGTTCAGGATGCTTTTGTCTCATCTGAATGAACTTAATTGGAATTATAGTGGACAAAAGTGACAATTGATTTATACAGTTTGAGCATATAAGACTCAGTGTCTCTCCGTGTAGAACGGCAGATTCAGACATGTTGCGTTGTGGATTGAGGATCAATAAAAAACGCAGTCTCGTTGCTTGATAAATGATTAAACAATCGTCAAAATTGCCTGTCAGTTTTCGTTCGATTGATTATTCAAGAGATGACGGGATGAGAAGATTACAGATTTGAACTCTGCGACATCGGAGCCGTCTGGGACATCCGGACAACCTTGATGCACCAATCTTTTTCTTTTTTTGTTTTCTCCATTTGTTAACCGCTGCCGTGTGTTATCTCATGTGGCAGACATGTTGGATCTGATCAAATCCATTTGCACTTTGTTATCTGGTGCGGCTTCAGAGCGTGAGGGGGGGGGGGGGGGGGGGGTGGGGGGGGGGTGGAGATGGTGTCTGAACGGGTGTAGGAGGAGGGTGTGGGGGCGGGCGGGGGGCTAGTCAAGAAGTATTATGGTATGCATTTTGACTTACATGATAATCTGACCCCGCCTGTAACCCTCCTCCACCACCCCTCTGCTTATCTCCATGGCGACCAGCCTGCACAGGAGCACTATTATGGTCTGTAGTCCCACCACCACCACCTCCTCCGCCTCCCCTCCAACTCCTCCTTTTTTTTCCCTTTTGCCTCAGAAATTATATTATTATCATTATGTGATATGCAATTCTGCGAGTGTGTCGGGGGGTGGGAGGGGCATCAAGAGCCGTGCACGAGGTTTCTATGACAACTGCCCCTAGTATCTTTGTGATTGGTGATTATGGGATGTTACCCCCCCACCACCACCACCACCTCGTCCTCCTCCCCAAATGCACACATGAACACTGTGTCCATAAGGAAAGTGTGGGGGAGGGTGGGGGAACGACGCAAACCAAGAGAGAGAGAGGAAGAAATGCAGAGAAAGAAAGAGAAGTTGTTGGGTTTTTTTTTTGGGCCGGTGTGTGAGAAGGATACAGCGAGGAAAGCTGTGGGTGGTGGGACAAAGGAAAAGCCAGAAGAGAACGAAGAGAGTCAAAAAAAAAAAAAGGTGTGCTGAGTCAGAGCCGACTGTAGATCCACTGTAAGAAAAAAAGAGGCCAAGAGGGAGAGAGAGGCCTTTACTTAAAGACAAGCGAGGAGAGAGAGAGAGAGAGAGAGAGAGTGTGCATGAATAATTTGTTAGTAGGTTCATAAATCCTCCATAGATTAACACAACCTCGCATCCGTGCTAATTCTCAGATTTCACGTGAAAAATGACATCCGCATTGCAATATAGTGATGAATCCGATGTGGCGGTTACCGACCCACCGTACGAGAAACTGGTATTTTATTCAGCACAATAAGTCATTCATAATGGCTGAATAATGCACGCTCACCTCGGGAAATTACCAACAGCTGTTGTCTTTTCCTGATAGTTTCCCCCCCGAACCAGATATTCCTCTTTTATATTCTACAACATGCATGATGTGGACATGAACATTATGTCTGGAACTGTTTGGGGGAAGGTAACTCAACCATATCCAGTCACCCTGATGTCAGTGACTGACTTCACTAAAAACGCTGTGTTCAGCCTCCTCTGTTCATTTCAGCGAGACCATTGGGATCCTGATACACGGGCAGATTCCTTGTAAATTTGTAACGTCAATGTTTATTTCTAGTGTTTACCTAAAGATCGATAGCTGCGTCACATTTAGGCGGCTCTACTTACAGAATATGGCAGGGTCCGCTATGTGTCTACAGTAGCCTTGAAAGGACCAACTAAACTCTGGCTCTAGATGAGGCCTTTCGCATGTTTTGCAACCACCAACTAATCAAATCAAATCAAATCAGATTTTATTTGTATAGACCAAAGTCACAAAGTACATTTTCCTCAGAGGGCTTTACAATCTGTACAGGGAGTGACACCCTCTGTCCTTAGACCCTTGGTTCGAGTGAGGAAAAACTTTTACAGAGAAAAAATGAGGAAGAACCCTCAGGAGGAGCCACAGAGGAGGGATCCCTCTCCCATAGATGTCACATGTACAGAACAAATCAACACAAACATATTGTACAATTAAAATTATTAGACCGTTAGATGACACTAAATCCTACACACCAGTCCTTTAAGTTGTATCTCCTTTACTGTTGTAAACTTCTGTCTGATGGATTTGTATCAGACATATATCAACAGAAACTGAACATTATAATCTGCATGAAGGAGGGAGGGAGGATTTATTGCAGGACTGCTGTGGTGTTGAGCTTGGTGCGCCTAATAAATTAGCAAGCAGGTGTATTAAATATGCCTTAAATACATCAAGAATATCCAATTAAAGAAGTATTGATGTGTTGTTTTTAGATGTTAACATGCTGGGGGAGTCAGCTGGTTAACCACACCTGTAATCATGGAGAGTTGTACATACAGTATACCTGATGCACTCGGTGTGCAGGTGTTGTTGTGTCCACATACTTTTGGCTACATAGTGAACTCTGGCTGTTGAATTTCTTCTTTTTTTTGCCGACTTCTGGCTGACTGGAGCAGTGATGGGAGACCAGATCTGTCCTCTGCAGCTCAACAATAACAACGCATAACTCATCCTGATGCTTCACAGGCCCCCCCCCCAAAAAAATAACGAACTCCCCGTTAGCCGACGCATTCTCCGTCCATCTCCCGTGAGGTAAAATATCATTCAGGAGCTTCTCTGCCACGCTGACACACAAACACTTCTGCATTTTGCCCCACACTCTAAATGCACTACAGACAGTCAATGGTGGGAAAAAACTGTCTAGGACCCAGACGTTTTTCCCACCATTGACTGCAATGTATTTCCAGGCAGCCTGTGGAGCAAGCCTGTGTGTGTGTGTGTGTGTGTGAGAGAGAGTGTGTGTGTGCAGACAGCTTAACTCAGCTGTTGGCTTGGCTCTTGTACTTCTGGGCTTCATGACTCTTGTTTTGGGGCAGGGGGGGATCTAAGCAGCAGACTTGAAGGTTTTGACTACAGTGTGCCCTCTGTGACCTCTCCCCTGGAGGGCCCTGCACGCTAACCTGACTTCCCGACCTTTACACTGACCTGTCATCCCCAAAGTCGACCTACTTTCCTGCAAATATTACATGATGGTGAGTCATGTATGCAAAGATGTTATATATTTCATCTCATATAGAGGAGGGGGAAGTTTATGGGTGTGTGTTTTAGGGGGGTAAGGGGGGGGTCACCCCACTTTTTGTGACCCGAGGGTGTCTTCACAGGTCGGCTCTGATCCCCTCACACTCTGCATCGACATCCTGTGTGGCTCTTTAGCAGCCGGGCTCATATACAGTACAGTGCTCTGCGCATACATGCAAACATGCACACTCAAGTTAAGCAGCAGTCATGTGGCACACACAGTTGCCATGTGACGGCTTTTCCTTTTACCCCCCTCCACCACCACCTCCACCACCCTCCCTCCTTTCTCCTATCTCTCTCGCTCTCTCTCTCTCTCTTTTTGGAGTTATGCTCATTGAGGGATGTCAGTGACTGCCTCATTACTATTATGGGATGCCGTGCACGAGGGGGGAGAAGGGAGGGGGGCGTCTCCATGGTAACCCCGGTTGCTAAGGGTGGGGGTGGAGGTGGTGGTGGTGTGCATGCATGGAGGAATGGGGAAGAGACTGGAGGAGGAGAGGGAGGGGTGAGTTGACTATTATGGTCTGTACGTTGCAAGGTAACTATGCAGAGTGGGGGAGGGGTGAGTGAAGTGTGTGTGTGTGTGTGTATATGTGTGTGTATGGAGGAAGAGAGGAGGGGGGGATATTATGGGATGCCTGCCCCCTGATCTCTTTGTGTGTGTGTGCGCGCGCGCGGGGTGTGTGTAGTGTGGTGCGAGGGAGAGAAAGAGGAGACGGCGTCGTGCGCACACGCTGCCACAAAAACACGGAAATATATTTAAATTGTATGTATACCGTTACCTTACAAACAACAACAACAAAAAAAGAAGCTTTCTCCAAGTATTGATTGATAGACAAAGTGAGGCCGGAGTTATTGTGTTTTTTGTTTTTGGTGTGTGTGTTAGTGGGGGGAAGCTGTGTCAATCAAGTTGTGAGTATCTCAGTTTTTTATTGTTTAATTTACTTGACTCAGGTTGAGATGGTTGTAAGGGTGAGCTGGCCTCAGATGCCGGGGTTGTTACACATGGTATTTTACACATGATTTGTATATGAGAGAGAGAGAAACAGACAGAGCTGGGGCTTCGTTTTTTTCTTTTTTACTTCGTCTCAAATCTGAACCTGGCCGCCGGTCAAGCTCGGCGGCGGTGGCGGCTTTAGCACGCATGCTAATGGCACGGAAACTAAAAACGATAGTGGCAAGATGTCACGGCTTTGAACGGCACAGAGAGGATGTGAGGGTTTTGTGTGTTTGAGCTGTCCAACTTAAAGTTTATTGTCCATGCTCGGTTGTGTGTGTGTGTTTTTTAGTTTTTTACCGGGTTGATGTGTTTTGAATGCTCTTTACTGCTAAATATTCACTTCCGTTTTCTTTCTGTTTTTTGTTCTTATTTCCCTTGTCGAAACCTGGCCGGCTGCCCTCCTCTCTCTTCTTTCTACGGACTTGGACCCAACACAAGGCAAAGGACCGGGGTCATAACTCTGGATTTACCCCCCTTTTTTTTTACAAACCAACTTTTTTTTTAGTTTAGTTAGCCTGCAACTGTTGGGCTAACTAACTAAATTAGAAAAGTTTCACAGCAAAGTCCGCTGCTATGTCTGGAAGCGAGGATGACAGAGATGATTACGGAGCAGCCCCCGACGACCGGTTACTGCACGGTAAGACAAGGCTCGTTTGTTAGCCGCCGCGCACACACACTCGGTCGCAGGCTAGCATGAGCAGATGTTTTTTGACGTTCATATCAATCATGTTCCGTTAGCAGCTACGGCTAACTGCCGGGTAGCTACCGTTAGCGGCTACATTAGCGGCTACATTAGCAAACCCCTCGCGGATGCGCGGTGCTATTTTTTAGGAAAAACACGTTTTTAATTAAAAAAACTCAGTTTTACCCCTTTAACTGAAGCCAGAGGTGTTTATTTTAGGTTGATAGTTGCATTGTCGTCGACTGACCGGCATGTTCCCGGGGCCTAACGTTAGCCAGCTACCGGTATTTTTTTTTTTTTTTTTTTTTTTTACGTGTCGATGACAAGATGGAGGCAGCCAGTTAGCTTGGAAGCTGGCGGATGACGTTAAGAAACGCTCCCCCCTCCTCATGCTCGGCGCCTTCGGTTTGAGTGTGTGTAAGAAGAGAAGTAAAAATAAAAACATTTAAATTATAAACATATAAATATATATAACATCTTACCTAGCTGTTAGCTTCTTTTAAATGCTAGTTTTTTGTTAAAAAAGTTCACGCGCCCGGTGTGACCGAACAACGCATTGTTTACAGTTGGTATTATTCCGACGAGCACGCGACCGAACGTGCACGTTGGAGAACAAATAGTCCCCCTGAGTTAGATTACATATTTACTTTATTCATCCAGTTTTCATTCATTACAGCAGCAGAGGGAAAGTGTGGCACACACTACAGAAATAAAATAAAAACTAGAGTTAGTGGTTTTTGTACTATTGGCTGGATAAAACAACATTTTTAAAGCATCAAATTGGACACTGTTCCATCATTTTCTGACAATTTCTAGATTAAATGACTCATAAATAGTGTAAATAATCACAGTTGGAGCTCTGTTTGTAACTTTGCTTGAACTGGTTTTAAGATACCCGAGTCTATATGCATTTCAAATTGAAGATATGACAGAAAACAAGCTTTAAATCTAATTAATTTGCCATGCAAATGCGAAAATTAAATGATTCTTCCACATTTTTTGGCAGGGTTTGTCTCTCTGCACAGTGTTATGACTTTATGACAGTTTTGGGCCAATTTTCGTTGTTGCAGAATATATATCTTTGTTTTTTGTACTATTGGTTGGATAAAACAAACATTTTAGGAGATCAAATTGGACACCGCTCATCATTTTCTGACAATTTATAGATTCAAATGATGAATAAATAGTGGAAATAGCTTGTTTTCTGTCCTTTCTTCACTTTTAAATACATATAGACTCAAGTATCTTTAAAACCTGCTAGAGTCAAGCTCCAACCGTGATTATTTCCACTATTTATTCATCATTTGAATCTATAAAATGTCAGAAAATGACGAGCAATGTCCAATTTGATCTCTTAAAATGTTTGTTTTATCCAGCCAATAGTACAAAAAACAAAGATATCTATTCTGCTTGGCCCCAAAACTGTCATAAAGTCATAAAATAGTGTCATAACATTGTGCAGAGAGACATAAACCCTGCCGAAAAATGTGGAAGAATGATTTAATTTCCACATTTACATGCACACTATTGTTCTTAAAAGCAGGCAGATTAATTAGATTTAATGCCATGAGATAATTAAAGCTTGTTTTCTGTCATATCTTTAATTTTAAATGCATATAAACTCAGGTATCTTAAAACCAGCTCAAGTAAAGTTACAACTATGATTATTTACACTATTTATGAGTCATTTAATCTTGAAAATGATGAGCATTGTCCAATTTGATGCTTTAAAATGTTTGTTTTATCCAGCCCACAGCAGAAAATCCTCACAGCTTTATCTAAACTGACATAAAAACAGAGAAAACTGGCTAAACCTCATAACCGAGAAGTGCTTGTGCTTTAAAAAAACTGCTCTGTTGCTTCCAGTACAGATTGATTTAATTGTTTCAGCTTCATGAGCTGATTTGCAAATCAGTTTGTAAGCCTTCCACGTGCTGACTGTTCAGATTAAACAGTGTTTAAACATCTTTCCTTTTTGTTAATGGTGCTTTTTTTGCACCAGTGAAACCGTACCGGGTCAAAAACTCGAGACTTGAATTGTCTTCTTTAGGTCTCGAGTGTCATGTAACGTCTACGGGAACTTAAACCTCAAGTATGAGTCCAAGTTGGCCTCGTCTGCCTGAAAAGTATGTTAAGACGGAGATAATAATTTAGTCCTTGAGATGTTTTTGGCTCGCCGTGCAGCAGCAAACACGGCCACAGCGTGAACTCTGGCTTTCTTGTTTGAGTTTCCAGTGGCACAGACACGCAGCCTGGTCTCCTTTATATGACCTAAAAAGCTCATCACATTAAGGCGTCTTCCTCACCAGGTGCATTTTAATGGCAGCCTGCCATTTACTTTTTACCATAGTCAATTACATTAATAGGCTGCGGGTGCCCTATCGCTTCACTGAGGCCGTGCCAAACTGCCGGACTGAGGTCGTCTCTGTCACAAGGGCCCGCAGAGGAACTGTGAACTAAATCACGATGACTAATCAGTTGTAAGTGATGGTTTTAACCACTGGAGCAAGACTGATTTGAATCACCCCCCTAAGGGCAGCTCGTAAAATGGTGTAGTAACCCAAACCACCGTCCTACCCTCGCTCAGTCCTGGTTCTCAGGTCTCCTGCTGGTAAACATCGACTACTTTTTAAATATCATTCGATGCCAGGTGAGTGTGGCTGCAGCCTGGCATGGGTTGAAAGAAGGTTTAATCGTGCAGCTCGAGTTAAAAAAAAAGTTGTTCCCCGACCCCTCAAAAAAGCACCACGATGGTGATAATTAAAAAACGAGCCACATCAATCGATCCTTCTCGTATTTGGTCATGCTCTCACAAGTGAATCTTTGAATGCAGGATCCTCCCAATCGAGCCGCGACGGCGTGATATTAGTTCTTCTTCAGCGAGAATCTAAACAAACAAAAGCAGAATCACAGACTTGAGCAAAGAGACGCATGCTGCCGCGTGTGTTTTCTTTCCAACCAGACATGCGAGTTTGTAACGTTCTCACTCCTCTGTATCTAAAACACTGAATGTCTCCTCTTTACGCAGACGATGAGGAGGAGGAGATCTCGGAGAACGAAACTCCAAAGGTGAAGAAGAAGAAGAAGGCCAAGAAGAGCAGAGAGAGCAAAGGCAGCAAAAGGCGGTCGCGGAGAGAGGTAAGGAGCGTGTGAACGTGCTGCAGCTACACCCCGAAACATCGACATGATGCGTTTTTTAAATGGAACAAAACAAGCGAAAAATCCCAGACACTTTTCATTAAACGTCACACGCCATAACAAGCACGAGCGTCTGCAGACTTTGATAATCGTCTCATGCAGGCGAAACGGCCAATAAAGTGGAATTTCTTAGACTCTTCCTGCATATGGTGAAATTTAATAGACAAAACTCTTTGTCTTCTCGCTCGTGTTTCTTCACTGCGCATATGACATGATTGTTTTTTACTTTTAGACACTTCAAACCTGTTTAACCAACTTATTTCTTGCATCTCTTCTCCTTTACGTTTTCTGCAGAGTAGCTCTGCTTTTAACATTAGAAAGGACAAAAGGTCTAACAACACTGCTCAGTTTTAAATTTCAAGTTGACAGCTACTGAATTTAAATAAATCAATCATTCCCGTAACAATATGTTTTAGTTGAAATCCCATCATCCTTCAACATTTGGGTTTGCTGACTTCTTTCTTCTCCTCTCCTCGTTCCAGGAGCTTCCCGTCAGCTCCCCGGAGCCCATGGACATGGGCGGGGTGGAGGAGGCCGAGGACGGCATGGCCGTCCAGCGCTCCGACAGCGAGGGCAGCGACTACACTCCGGGACGCAAGAAGAAGAAGAGGGGCAGCAGCGGCAAAGAGAAGAAGAGGAGCGGCGCCGAGCGGAGCTCCTCCAAGAAGAAAGAACCCGAGCCCGAGGAAGACGAGGACGATGACGACGACGACGGCTCGGTGAGGAGAACCAGGCAGTTTCTCAACACGACACGGCATTTACGCCACGATCAGACTAAAAAACAAAACACGCGTCATGTGCTCAATTTATATCAGACGACAGAGATAAAAACGTGAAGTGTAGATTTATTTTAGATTGAGGCACAGAAAGGGATTCCCCTCCTGTCAGGTGATTGACATCATGAAATTAAAAAGCAGTTTGGCAAATCTCTCGAGCTCGTAGTCACCCGAGACGTCAGCATCTTTGCAGATCGTGTCCTCTGTACTTTAAATTATCAAGCGTCAGACAGTCAGTGTTTCCGATGATTGCACCAGTTTGATTCTGTGTGCAGGAATAAGACAAATAATATATTTGATGACCGTCCTCGTGTGCTGTACGGTTTTAGATTTCCTGCGTGTTTCGTCTTATTGTTCCTGGTATTTTGCTGCTCGAGCAAGTTTTCGGTTTTGTACAGAAATACACGGACACCAGGACGCTTCCTGAATCTCACAGCAGCATTTACAGATAAACAAGCTGCAGTTTAAGTCGTTTTAAAAAATATGAAATGGGCACAAACAAAAGCCGGTTGGGTTCAAATGTTCAACATCTCTGGTCTAGTCTTGATTTCTTCTTCTTGTTGGGATGGATCTAACTTTTGTACCGGGCCTCTCTTTGCTCCACGATGAGCACCTATTGACTGTGAACCCGTAATGGAGTCGTCGTGATATGAGCGACGGTTAAACAAAGAGCCGTGTCTGAGGACTCGGAAGCCCAGCGGCCAATAGGGGGCCTTGTACTTAATGATACTTATGCAAGGGGTGGCGTGGGGGTGTGCGTGTGTGTGTGTGTGTGCGGCCTGGTGTGTAAGGCATATATGCTGTTACCATGGTAACTCTGCCTAGTGCCGCTCTGCACTGCGCTCTTGACCCTTTTTTTTTCTCTTCCTCCTTTTTGGTTAGATAAACACGTTTTAATTCATCGTCAGAGCCGCTCTCGATCCTGTCTGCAGGCCGCTTTGTAAGAAAATGGGAAGCAGCTTTTTTTTTTTTTATGTATTTGTGTGACACGTTGGTGCAGGAGGAGGAAGAAGAAGGTGCAGGGTGGCATCATTTATACATCCGAGTGGCTGAAATGACAGCTCACCCGCTGAGTTAAACTTTAGGGAATGCAGCTCCGCTCGGGGAGCCAAAATATTTACAGATAGTCACATTTTCATAGAAAAACTGAGGTTTGGGCGGTGGAGCATTAAAATAAGGAAAGGCGTGTTTGATACTGAAATCATGAAGCATCTGTTTTGTTAGTTGATTTAATCGTTTAAGGTCATTTTGTGGTTCTAGCCTCCAAATTTGGAGGTTTTTCTTTGTCTCCTCTGACGGTAAACTGAATATTTCGTGGTTTGGGACTGGTAGTCACACAAAGCGAGCGATCTGAAGGTGTTAACCCAGGCTGTGGGAAATTAATTGGTTCCCCACTTCCCCACAAGATCAGTTCAAGAAGATAATTTGGCAGATTGATCTATAAAAATGAAATGACTGTTTGCTTTGATACGAGTGGCGTATCAATGACAATCAGAAGTCACAAATGGAAGCGCTCACATAGACGTTAACATGTTTTGATTAAACAAAATAATTTTAATTAACCACATTTTCTCACGACTTTAATCAGTTTGTTAACGCGCCAATCAACAAATCAACCGAGCCATTGTGTGTAATTATCTTCCGGCTGCCGTGGCAGGTAAACCCTAATGGACTAATCAAATATTTATCTGTTTGCTGGCTGCTAATTTTAGATTCACTTTAAACCTCATAACAACGCAAACGTGGTTCAGTCGAGACGATTAAATCGTTTTAAAAAATTAAAACTCAGCCGCAGCATGAAGACTTTTATTCCAGAGGTAATGTAAGCGGCGGCGGCAAAATGATTTTAGTTTATTGTACGCTGAAATAATGACTGATGCTGGAGTGCAGCAAGGCAAACAAAAGCGTTTTTGTGAAAAGGTGGAAGGTTTTTGTGACGCACGAAAGACGAAACTCTGTGAAATAAGGACAGAAAAGAAGAAAGGCCGCAGCTGGTCCCGCGTGTTTGTCACTCAGCCGGAGCGTGATCACCCGGCAGGAGCCTCCTTACGTTAAATATGTTTGTTGTAAATAATAACGCTCACAAGGACACACAGCGGTCGTCTCGTCTCTTTAACACACATCGAGTTATGGGTGGACCGGCTTTGTACGTAAACCAGTTCCTTCTCCACACTCCGGTTATCTAATCAATTGATCGGATTAGTATCGATAGCTCCTCACACTGCCAGTTAAAGTGGACGTGAGGAAAGCGAGCCGTGAGATTCTCGTGCACACACTGGAAGTTACACGGCTGCTGTGTGATCCGTGTTCATCTCATGACGAAGATGATTTAAAAACCCAAACCCACGAGGGACTGGTGTCTGATCCTGCTGCTAGAAGCTGTCCAGAGTTCCTTTCTTCCCCTCGCCCACGCCATCACAGCAGTGGGAAGATCTAAATTAACCAGACAAATTGTTCCCAGCGTGTTCTTTATTGTTGAATAGCTTCACCATAGACATGTCTTTTTTTGGTCTGTCTTAGAAACACGCACACAGCGCTCGAACAAAAAGAGATTTAGACTTAAAGTTGAGACCTTTCCTTCGGTTTTACCTGCTGGTGTGTAAAAGTTTTTTTTGTTAACTCGTCGTTGTTGTTTCCTGTAGGAGCCGAAGTCGTCGTCCCAGCTGCTTGATGACTGGGGCATGGAGGACATCGACCACATCTTCACCGAGGAAGACTACCGCTCTCTGACCAACTACAAGGCCTTCAGCCAGTTCGTCAGGTAGGTGAATGTGCCGGAAACAGAGAAATGTTGACAGGTTGTTTAGTGCTCTTTAATGTCGCTCCTGTTACTTTTTAAAAGGAAGATCAAGCTCAGATTTGTCCTACAAACTATATTTAAATTCCTTCCTTCGCCTCCAGGCCTCTCATCGCTGCTAAGAACCCCAAGATCGCCGTGTCCAAGATGATGATGGTTCTGGGAGCCAAGTGGCGCGAGTTCAGCACTAACAACCCCCTGAGAGGAGCCGCCGCCGCCAACGCAGCCCTGGCCACCGCCAACGTACCGGCGGCCGTCGACACCATGGTGGCAGAGGTCGCCCCGGCCGCCCCAGCGCCGCCGGCTCCGGTGGAGCCTCAGCAGCCACCTCCACCTCCGCTACGCAAGGCCAAGACAAAGGAAGGAAAAGGTACAGCGGGGGAGAGGAGAGTTTGTGGATCTGAGGCCATTCTCATCGGAATCTGTGCACGACTTTTTTTTCCACCTTTTTCTGTTTTGTGTCGGCAGGTCCCAACGCACGCAAAAAGTCCAAGCCTGCGGCTAAACCACAAGAGAAGAAGAACAATGCTAAGACCAAGAAAGTGGCTCCTCTCAAAATCAAACTGGGAGGCTTCAACAGCAAGCGGAAACGCTCATCGGTGAGAACCATGTCTCATCCTGCGTGCGCCCACACTTCACTCTGTTTTGGGTTTTTAAACCAGAAAGTTTTTCTCTCCCGTTTGCACAGAGCGAGGAGGACGAGCCCGACGTGGACAGCGACTTCGAGGACGGCAGCATGAACAGCGTGTCCGTCTCGGAGGGATCCAACAGCCGCAGCAGCCGCAGCAAAAAGAAGGCGTCCAAGAGCAAACCCAAGAAGAAGAAAGGTACGTCTTCACACTCTGGGTGCACGAGGCCGGGCTCACGTCGCCTCAGCTCTTAGAGACCGTTCGTAACTGTAGTAGTTTTTGTGTAATGGCTGCAGATCGCAGGTTAAACAAACGGGGGCGAGCCGCACGCAGGGTACGGCGTTAAAGTCTTAGGAATGCAAAACAACATGAGGAGGTGTAGGCATGCACACACACACACATTAGTCACCGTGTCTGAGTCAGCAGCGTTTTGGTATATTTAGAAGGACGACATCTTGGTTGTTGCCCACTGACGCATCCTCAGTAGCTGCTGTCACAAGACAGAGGCAGCGCTGAGGCGACATCACGGACGGATTTATATCTGCGAGTGAACGAGGTCAATGAGCCGTCGCTGAGTGGAAATCACTTCAGCTGCTTTAACGTCTGAGGTGAAAGATTCAGGTCCTGATTAAAGACTGTACGGGAAGTTAAGCAAACACTGAGGAAGTATTAAAGATCAGTTTTACTCACTAAAATGTGCGCGTCTGTGTTTCGCTGTGAAAGCGTCACTTTCAGTGTGTTGGTGTTTTTGAGGAAACGTGTTGTCGAAGGGGAAAAGATGAGTCACAGAGTGGGTTTTCCCACTCGCAGACAACACAAACACGACAACAAATCACGGCGCACATCCTGTGTCTGCATCTGAGAATGTCGCAGGAGGTGACAACTTGTTTTCCCCCTTGAAATCAGAAGCAGAGGACGGTGACGGCTATGAGACGGACCACCAGGACTACTGCGAGGTCTGTCAACAGGGCGGAGAGATCATCCTGTGTGACACCTGTCCCAGAGCGTACCACATGGTCTGCCTGGATCCTGACATGGAGAAAGCTCCAGAAGGCACCTGGAGCTGCCCACACTGTGTAAGCAACTTCACTTCTAATCCTTTAAGGAATACTCCACCCTAACATCTTTGAGTATCAAACACAGCAAAAAAAAAGAGACCCCTCAACCTCAGCTAGAGTATAAAACACCTAAATATATCTTCCAATTCCAGGAGAAGGAGGGCATCCAGTGGGAGGCGAGAGAGGAGGGCTCAGAAGGCGAGGAGGACAACGGCGAGGCCGGAGAGATGGAGGAGGACGACCACCACATGGAGTTCTGCAGGGTGTGTAAAGACGGAGGAGAGCTGCTGTGCTGCGACTCGTGCCCGTCCTCCTACCACATCCACTGCCTCAACCCGCCGCTCCCGGAGATCCCCAACGGAGAGTGGATCTGCCCCCGCTGCACGGTGAGAAACAGTCAGGTGTCCGATCAAATGTTGAGGTCTGACCTGCAGAGCCCCGGCCATAGTTCTTCTTGTATGAGTCATTAACCGGGGAGGTTTGACCAAAGAGCTTCATTAAGAGACCGTAACCATGGAAACGTGAATTGCCTTTTACTTTTATCACATCTCAAGTAGCTTTTGACATATTCAGACCGTCCTGGAAATCCTGAAATATCATGAAGTTTTGAGGAATCTTCAGCCAACAAACTTATTTTTGAGTTTATTATTTATTTAAACAGAAAATTACTTTCTGATAATTACACAGGGTTCATACAAAGTCTGGAAAATGTCTGTTCGGAAATTAACAAGCAACAAAAGTGCATTTCTAGTAACGCTTTTAGATGCAAGTCTGGAAGTCAAGGTACCTTTAAAAACGTCCTTGAATTTTACTCTTAAAGTTTGTTAGTGACAAATCTATAAAGACTTTTTCTATAAAATCTCCATCAGAACCAAATGTACTTTTTGTCCTGCTAAGAAATTCTATAAAGAGATTTAAATGCATCAGGATTTCCAGCTGAATAGAGAAAATTCTCGTCGTGGAAACAAGGACAAAGAGTTTCTGGTGCTCTGACTTGACTCAGGTTTCTGTGTTTGGATCCATAGATCTAATGTTCTCCACTCTTCCCTTCCCTGCAGTGTCCACCCATGAAGGGAAAGGTCCAGAAGATCCTGACGTGGCGGTGGGGCGACGCTCCTGCACCCACACCAGTCCCGCGCCCTCCGGACCTTCCCGCCGATGCCCCCGATCCCGCCCCGCTGGCAGGGCGGCCAGAGAGGGAGTTCTTCGCCAAGTGGTCCAACATGTCGTACTGGCACTGCTCCTGGGTCACAGAGCTCCAGGTGAGATTCAGGTTACTCATTTCCTGGAGACTAACCCCAACCAAAACCGTAACCGACGACCCAAAAATCAGATTTTCTTTCCACTCCTTCCTGAAAGTCGCCTAAAATCAGAACAAAATAAACTACACGTGACCCCGTTCCTCCTCTGACCTTCCTCTGTCTGCCCCCCCCCCCTCCCCGCAGCTCGAGCTCCACTGCCAGGTGATGTTCAGAAACTACCAGAGGAAGAACGACATGGACGAGCCGCCGCCCATCGACTTCGGGGAGGGCGAGGAGGACAAGAGCGTGAAGAGGAAGAACAAGAACCCCATGTACGCAGAGCTGGAGGAGAAATACCTCCGCTTCGGGATCAAGATGGAGTGGCTGATGATCCACCGCATCCTCAATCACAGGTCGGCACACACACACACACGCTGGTTGTAACTGGTTGAGAAGATGCATCACTCAAAATGTTTTGTCCTTTCTTTATTTATTCAGCCTTCTTCTTTTACAAGAATAGTCTCTCGAGTTTGACCTTTCCTTTTTTTCCAGAGCACTCTCTTTTTTTTTGTGCTCCAAACTAGTTTTTGTTACATATTTAACCCATTTTAAGCAACATTTTATTGCTTTTTTTAGTTACTTTGTCCTGGGAATGGTGCATTTCTTCAACAGAACACGATTTCTAGTGTCAGCTTTTATATAAAACTCACTCTGAAGTGAATCATGTCACGATAACTCGCCTCTTTGCTGCGTTTCTTCAGCGTGGACCGGAAGAACAACGTCCACTACCTGATCAAGTGGCGAGAGCTGGCGTACGACCAGGCGACCTGGGAGGCCGAGGACATGGACGTGCCGGAGTTTGACATCTACAAGGTGCAGTACTGGAACCACAGGTAAGATGCAAACACAGGACGGCTGCTTTGTGTGTGACACAGACACACGCTCTGAGTTTACTAACTGTGTGTGTTTGTCTCAGGGAGCTGATGATGGGAGAAGAGGGGCGACCCGGGAAGAAGATCAAGGTGAAAGGAAGAGTGAAGCGGCCCGACAGACCTCCAGAGAACCCCGTGGTCGATGTGAGTCTACAGATGAGATGTTTGCAACTTTACCCAGAACTCTGGATCTCTGGATTTAAAAGGAGAGTCTCGGTGTCTCGTGAACTGATTTGCAGTTCTTTTAAAATGCAAAATCTCCAGTGACAGTTCACTGGCCAAAAATAGGAAATGATTCATTAACATAATTAATCACACGAGGCGTTTAATGAGTCGACTTTCACTGCGGATTTTACGGACAGTCTGTGTGCAGATGTGGCCGGGGAGGAAGAACTTAATGAGCCTGATAATGTCCGAGTTTCTCTCCACTTAAACTTATCTTGACCTTTTTATTTTTGGATTAAAACCTGAATCTGACCGTTTAAACTTAAGATGGAACAGTTTTCTTTGCTCTCTGCTCACAAACCCGTCCCGTTTTCTTTCCTCTGCGCAGCCGACGATAAAGTTCGAGCGTCAGCCGGAGTACCTGGACAGCACGGGCGGTACGCTGCATCCCTACCAGCTGGAGGGTCTCAACTGGCTGCGGTTCTCCTGGGCTCAGGGCACCGACACCATCCTGGCCGACGAGATGGGTTTGGGAAAGACGGTCCAGACTGCCGTCTTCCTTTACTCTCTCTATAAAGAGGTGAGTGGCTGTGAGATACTGTGTGTAAAGGTGTGTTTGTTGGAGGTCAGCTCACAAAGTTCTTCTTGATCTTTATTAAATTTAGTTTCATATTTAATTAAAAACTAATTAAAAACCTTTTTTTTTTCTAATGCCACTTTGGCTGAGCAGTGAGTGTCTGAGGCTTCCTGTGCGTGTCATCATGTAGCTGTCGTCCCATTGGTCGGGAGCCATCCAGCCATTTTGTATAAGTCAGGTGAAATCTGACGACATTAAGTTTGATCCGAAACGGTGAAACATGCAGACGCCCCGTCACGTGTGCGGCTGCTGCCACCTGAAGGTGGGAGGCCAGAATACACTTTCTGCCAGAGCAGCAGGAGATCTAGATGACAGAGCACAGATCATAATTTAACTGATTTTTATGAAATGTTTTGTTTTGATATACATTTTAAAAAAATATAAAGTTCAGATTCTGAGAATTAATCACCGAGCATCAGTCTTTTAGGGTGAAATTTAAAGATTTAACGTGAAACTGTCTTGATAATCAATAAAATGTTCAAGGTGTTGAGTAAAATTATGATTTCCAGGTTTTTAGTCGTCTTCTTTGACCAAAATATCAATTTTCTGAATTTTTTATTTGCTATTTTGACATTTTATAGACTGAAGACTTTATAAATTTGAATTAATCCAGAGGATAATCATCAGCTTAATTGTTATTGTTGTACTCGTGGCAAAAATCATGACCTGAAAGTTGATTAGGAAGCTTTTTTTTCCCTTCTTAAGACATAAATTAAAACATTTTTAGGACTACAAGTTCATTTGGGGCCATCTGCATTTTCAAAAATAGGTGTCACTTTGGTCCAAAGCTCTTCATTCGTTGATTTCTGCTCTCCTATGGTCAGTCTGAAACAAATCGAGTTGCTTGCTGCAGTTCTGAAATGACTGATTTCATAATCGTGGTGCCTTGAGGGTCTGAGTCAGCTGCAAGTTAAAAATTGAGGTCATCAAACTCCCAAAATAATTTAATGAACAGTAATTTGTCTTGTGACAGTGACGCTCGCCCGTACAGGCGTTCTTGCATAATGGCGCATTGTGAAAAACGTCCAAAGTGGGACCACTAGGACGTGTTGAACCGACTTTCCTCTCTCTCCCACCTCCAGGGTCATTCGAAGGGGCCGTTCCTGGTCAGCGCCCCGCTCTCCACCATCATCAACTGGGAGAGAGAGTTTGAGATGTGGGCCCCCGACATGTACGTGGTGACCTACGTCGGAGACAAAGACAGCAGAGCGGTCATCAGAGAGAACGAGTTCTCCTTCGAGGACAACGCCATCCGAGGAGGGAAGAAGGCCTCCAGGATGAAGGTGAGAGGAGGCGGAGCTGGAAGCGTTATACAAATATAGATCCAGGTCAATCGAGTAGAAACTCTTTAACTTGTTTTATGTTGATTTCCTCCAACAGAAAGACTCGTCGATCAAGTTCCACGTCCTGCTGACCTCCTACGAGCTGATCACCATCGACATGGCGATCCTGGGATCCATAGATTGGGCCTGTCTGGTGGTGGACGAGGCCCACAGACTGAAAAACAACCAGTCCAAGGTACAGACTTACATTAAGGACGAGGACACGCTGTAACAAATATCTGTCTTTCTACAGTTATCTCGTAAACAGCTGGAATAAAACTCTCAGCTGTTACTGAAGTTGAACCGAAGCTGAAGCACGATGTCAACATGTCGTTCTTTGTTTCCCCTCTTGCTGTAGTTTTTCCGGGTGTTGAACAACTACCCTCTGCAGCACAAGCTGCTGCTGACCGGAACGCCTCTGCAGAACAACCTGGAGGAGCTTTTCCATCTGCTCAACTTCCTCACACCTGAGAGGTTCAGGTAGGCCCCGCACAGCAGCTGCATCCCTTCACTCGAAGTCTCTTAAATCACGATAAAAGCCAAAGAATCTGCAGGATTAGTAACATCCCTGTGACTTTGCAGGTGTGCAGCGAACTCCTTTTGTTCTGTGCCGGCAGCTTTAAAGAAAGATCTGAAAACCTTTCACACAATTTTACAATACAAGAGGAAGTGCACATCGGCCATGACTCACAGGCTGGACTCTGAGCAAATCTGACACTGCAGCGAAAACATTTGTTTCCATTTGTTTGAGTGAGGGTAGTAAGTTTTGACTGCGAAAAAACAACAGTGAGCTGCAGCAGAGCTGAACCAGACTCAGATCAGATCAGATTATCAGACCAGGCAAACCTTTCACAGTCGGACTAAAATGTCTCTGAAACTCTGGACTGGACTAAACTCTGATACTCTTACCTGTTGTGTGTCTTCTGGCTTTGTTTATTTCATGCACTCAGCTTCTTTAACTGGCTCACAAACAGAGACACAAAGAAGTTTAATTTGGTT
This sequence comes from Collichthys lucidus, assembly GCA_004119915.2. Lineage (NCBI taxonomy): Eukaryota > Metazoa > Chordata > Actinopteri > Sciaenidae > Collichthys > Collichthys lucidus. The sequence goes on along the minus strand of ML240635.1, from coordinate 97,345 downwards.
TATGTCCAGAAAGTGAGAGCAGCGGTTGAGCGACAAACAGTGAATGAGAGTGAGAGAGCGCCTAATAAATGTATTTTCTGATTGTTTCGTAGCAGTTTGCACGTTTGTTTCTCTTCAAATTGTTCCATCTAAAAACTTGAATTGGTCTGGAGGGTTAAAATCTCCAGTGTTTTAAAGAAAAGAAGAAAATATTAGAATAAAATCCACAAAAACAAACTTAGTTTTGTGTTTCTATCCTGTTTATTCTCTCACGACTTCTCAGATTTGTATTTTAGCCGCTCTCCCAATGTGGAATCGCTAATTTAAAAGCATCACTGCACTGTTTAGTCTTCAAATGTCAGGAATCTCACCAGTCTGTTCCCGGCCTCTCTGTTCGCAGTAAACTGGAGATCTTCCTGGAGGAGTTCGCCGACATCGCGAAGGAGGACCAGATCAAGAAGCTGCACGACATGCTGGGTCCGCACATGCTCAGGAGGCTGAAGGCCGACGTCTTCAAACACATGCCCTCAAAGACGGAGCTCATCGTCAGGGTGGAGCTCAGCCCCATGCAGAAGTGAGTCAGGAGGACAGGACGGAGGTTTCACGATGCCAGAGGATGAAGAAAAAGGGTTAATGTGTGAATCGTCTGTTTGCAGGAAGTACTACAAATTTATCCTGACGAAAAACTTTGAGGCTCTGAACACCAAAGGAGGAGGAAACCAGGTGTCTCTGCTCAACGTCGTCATGGACCTCAAGAAATGCTGCAACCACCCCTACCTCTTCCCCGCGGCTGCTATTGTACGACCCGAACATCAGTTTATTTTATTGTAGTTTAAAGAGGTTTAGGCTTTTTCATTTCCGAGTTTACAAAACCTAAAAGTCTGATTGTTCGCTCCAAACAGGAAGCTCCAAAGATGCCCAACGGGATGTACGACGGCAGCGCTCTCACAAAGGCTGCCGGGAAACTGCTGTTACTGCAGAAGATGATGAGGAAGCTGAAGGACGGAGGACACAGAGTGCTCATCTTCTCTCAGGTAAGAGACCAGAGAGAGACGGCCCGACTTGTAAAGCTGAGCTTTAAAGAACACAAAAACAAACCGTCTCCTCCTGTGTTTCGCTGCAGATGACCAAGATGTTGGACTTGCTCGAGGACTTCCTGGAGAACGAGGGCTACAAGTACGAGAGGATCGACGGCGGGATCACTGGAGGGATGAGACAGGAAGCCATCGATCGCTTTAACGGTCAGACTCGAGAGCATCGTCAGTGTTCATCTTCCGTCTTTTGACTTCTCTCTTGATTTTTAAATGTGGCTCCATTCTCTCCCCTCAGCTCCCGGTGCTCAGCAGTTTGCCTTCCTGCTGTCAACGAGGGCTGGAGGTCTGGGTATCAACCTGGCCACGGCCGACACCGTCATCATCTACGACTCTGACTGGAACCCCCACAACGACATCCAGGTACAGCGCGATGACTGCTGCTCCATTTCAGCGATGACGTGTAGCTTTAAGTTCTAGAAACAGCACGTTAAAAGTTCAGTAGATGTTATGAAGGTCTGATTTATAAGTGTTCCTAACTTCTCCTCCTCGGCGTCCAGGCCTTCAGCAGAGCTCATCGTATCGGTCAGAACAAGAAGGTGATGATCTACCGCTTCGTCACCAAGGCCTCAGTGGAGGAGAGGATTACTCAGGTAAAAACCTGACGATTAAACAATGTCGTCTGTCGCTAAACACTTTTTAAATCTTGCAGCAAAACTAATCGTCTCTCCACCTCTCTGCAGGTTGCCAAGAAAAAGATGATGCTGACTCACCTGGTGGTCCGACCTGGTCTCGGATCCAAGACGGGCTCCATGTCCAAACAGGAACTGGACGACATCCTCAAGTTTGGAACGGAGCAGCTCTTCCAGGATCAGGCAGAAGGTAGGAAGGAGTTGAAACGATGCAGAGCCTCAGTGGGACGGAGTTACAGAGGTTTTAAACATACGTGTGTTTTCAGGTGAGAACAAGGAGGAGGACAGCAGCATCATTCACTACGACGACAAAGCCATCGACCGTCTGCTGGACAGGAACCAGGACGCCACAGACGACACGGAGCTGCAGAGCATGAACGAGTACCTGAGCTCCTTCAAGGTGGCTCAGTATGTGGTCAAAGACGAGGAGGAGGAGGTGAGTGCACGGGAAGATGTTCTGTTTTATATGTGTGACCCTTCATAAGTTCATAAACTCAAAACACTCCCCCTGTTTCTCCATCTTCTCCCTCAGGAGGAGGAGGTGCAGCGTGAGGTCATCAAGCAGGAGGAGAGCGTCGATCCGGACTACTGGGAGAAGCTGCTGCGTCACCATTACGAGCAGCAGCAGGAGGATCTGGCCCGAAACCTGGGCAAAGGCAAACGTATCCGCAAGCAGGTCAACTACAACGACGGTTCTCAGGAAGACAGAGGTAAGAACAGAGGTAATCTTCGCTGTTTGATCCACACTAACACTTAGGAGATGATTTTTTTAGAAACCTTCAAACTACGCTACAGCATTTTACACATGGAAACATTTCAAATAAACAGTCAGGCCGGTCGAACTCCTCCACAGTCAGCCTGAAATATATCGCTAAAATCGATCTAGGTGAAGTTCATTGACGAAACTATGAAGCTCTCCAAGTTGTGCCCTGGTTCATTTCACGTATTCAGATTCTAAATCTTTGTCTGGCTCAGTCTGTGCTGCAAAACGGTGATCTTATTTGGTTTTTGAGACACAGCGACTTACACGGTGAATAAGGGTAAAGGGTAAAGTCGTTTGTGGTGAGGATTTGGACTAAACACCACTAGATGCCACCAGCACAGACGATAATAAGAGATAGTTGAAGCCAGGTTTACTTTCTCTACTTCACAGTTACCGTGTGAGGCGGATGTGGGGACGGGGGGTTTCCGTAGATAGTCAACCATGCAACCAACGGGCCCTTAGAGAGCTTCATGGGAATCGTTTTAATAGTTTCCTGTCGAAAGTTTTCTGAACAGTTTTCTGTTTTGTTTTTGTTTTTTCTCCCAAAGCCGATTGGCAGGACGACCAGTCCGACGGCCAATCGGATTACTCTGTGGCGTCCGAGGAGGGAGACGAGGACTTTGACGAGCGATCGGAAGGTGAGAACGGTTTGTTTGGGTATCGTGTTCCTGAATGCATCGCAGCGACAGCTGTATGCAAAGTTAAACAATGTGTGTAGCTACAGGATGAAATTAGGGTAAACCTAATTGTGCCTCACATGCTCCGGAGTCGTAAAACACCTCAGTAAACAGCAAATAAAACAGTCAGAGATGCAGAACACGGCTCATAAAACTAAAGATATGCGTGATGCAGCTCACCTGCCTCCAGGTCTGATTACCTGTGTAATCACCACATCTGTTTCCTGTCTGCAGCCAACTCCCGCAGGCCGAACAGGAAGGGCCTGAGGAACGACAAAGACAAACCGCTGCCCCCCCTGCTGGCCAGGGTGGGAGGCAACATCGAGGTGAGCAGCTCAGCATATCCCTCTTTTTTTAATTTTTTTTATCGACTGCTCTGCATGAGTCAAAACTTATTATCGAGTTTTCTCTCTGTAAACGATGTTCTCTGTTTTCCAGGTGTTGGGTTTCAACTCTCGGCAGAGGAAGGCCTTCCTGAACGCAGTGATGCGTTACGGGATGCCTCCCCAAGATGCCTTCACCACCCAGTGGCTGGTCCGAGACCTGCGAGGGAAATCTGAGAAAGAGTTCAAGTGAGAAACGCCACAACAGAAGATCCATCATTGACGTGATATTTTATTTTCGTACGTCATCATCAACCCTTCGCTCTCTCTCTCAGGGCCTATGTCTCTCTGTTCATGCGTCACCTCTGCGAGCCTGGAGCCGACGGAGCCGAGACCTTTGCTGACGGCGTCCCCAGAGAAGGGTTGTCGCGGCAACACGTGCTCACTCGTATCGGCGTCATGTCGCTCATTCGCAAGAAGGTAAAGCTCATTTCCGTTAACCAGTTAATAACTATTTATTTGGCAGTTATTTAAGTTATTCAGTCACGCTGACTGCGTGCTCGTCTTTCGTGTTTTCCAGGTTCAGGAGTTCGAGCATGTGAACGGTCAGTGGTCGATGCCCTGGATGGCCGAGCTGGAGGAGAGCAAGAAAGCCGCGGCTCAGCCGGACTCGCCCGGAAAAACCCCGTCCACCGGCACGCCCGCCGACACACAACCCAACACACCCGCTCCAGGTAACGTCACACACAAACACACTCTTCTCAGGTTTTAATGCACTGCACAAACTTTACAAAGACACTAAAACAACATGTTTGTCTTTGCAGTTGACGACTCAAAGAGTGACGAGGCGGCGAAGGATCCAGAGAAGGAGGTGAAGAAAGAGGGCGAGGGCGAGAAGAACGGCAAGGAGTCGGCAAAGAACGACGACGAGGTAAAGACACAATGCGTTTGAGTTCCCCGAATAATAAAAGCAGGATCTTATGGACTCTAAATGTGCTGATTTTATTCGAGATGAGTCATGTAAGTTCACTTTCCCTCCAGGTGATCGCCATCCCGGACGACGACGAGAAGAGTCCGGCGGCCGAGCAGGAGAGCAAGAAGAACGGCGAGGAGCCGATGGAGACGGACAAGCCGAGCAACGGAGAAGCGGAGAGCGTCAAAGAGAAGGATGGAGAGAAGGAAGGGGAGAAGGAGAAGGAGGGAGAGAGCGAGAAGAAGAGTCCGGAGGGAGGAGAGGACGCCAAGTCGCCTTCAGAGGCCAAGATGGAGGGGTCAGAGGTCAAATCTGAGGACCCTGAGGTCAAAGGTAAAGTTCAAGTTCATCAGCTTTCTCGTCACAGTTCACAGCAAACTAAAGATTAAATCCCCTGCAGTCAGTCTGCACCGATCTTTAAAATCATGGTTTCTGCCATAATCCTTCAAACGTGATGTGCAAAGATCTGTAACGGAGGCTGGATGATTTACAGTTTTGTTTGTTTTACAGCCGAAGAAAAGAAAGAAGAGAAGATGGACACCACTCCTGCTGGTGACGAAAAGAAAGGTACCAAACCCAGAACCTCCTGCAGCAGCTTCAGTACACTAGTTTTATTCCTGTTTCTTAATACCCTGTTGTTAAACGCGTCTCCTTTCACCTCCGGCTGCAGATCTGAAGGAGGAGAAGGAGGCCCAGAAGCCAGAGGAGGCGACCAAACTGCAGAACGGAGACAGCAGCAAAGAGAGCGGAGCCTCAGCCGCCGCCACTCCTGCAGCTCTCGAGGAGAAGAAGAAGACCAAGACCAGATTCATGTTCAACATCGCTGACGGAGGATTCACAGGTACACACACACACACACACACACAAACAAATTTAAAGGTGTTATTAATTAATCAATCAATATTAATCGTCTGTCTTCTCTCTCAGAGCTTCACTCTTTATGGCAGAACGAGGAACGCGCCGCCACCGTCACCAAGAAAACCAACGAGATCTGGCACCGTCGTCACGACTACTGGCTGCTAGCCGGCATCATCCAGTATCCTTTTTCACATCTGTGATTGGCTCGCTGCTCTCGCTGGGCGGGGTTTTGTGATTTTTGAAGTCGGTCTTTTGTCCACTTGTCAGTCGTTGTTCCCCTTGACCGAGGCTCCCTCTAGACACGGTTACGCTCGCTGGCAGGACATCCAGAACGACGTGAAGTTCGCCATCCTCAACGAGCCTTTCAAAGGAGAGATGAACCGAGGGAACTTCCTGGAAATCAAGAACAAGTTTCTGGCCCGGAGGTTTAAGGTACGGATGTGAAAGTCTGTCACAGTTGAAACATGACAGCTTGTTTCTGCTCCGTGTACGCTAAAGCTGACCCTCACTCTCCTCCTCCCTCTCCTCCAGCTGTTGGAGCAGGCGCTGGTGATCGAGGAGCAGCTCCGTCGCGCCGCCTACCTCAACATGTCAGAGGACCCCTCCCACCCCTCCATGGCGCTCAACACCCGCTTCAGCGAGGTGGAGTGTCTGGCCGAGTCCCACCAGCACCTCAGCAAGGAGTCCATGTCCGGGAACAAACCGGCCAACGCCGTCCTGCACAAAGGTGAGACCAAACAAACGAACCGTGTCACGGCTGATTAAAAAACAAACCATAAATCTGTCCTGACGACAAACAAACGTCAGAGATTATATTGTTCCTTATCTCTCTCTCTTCTCTCTTTGTCTCTCAGTGCTGAAGCAGTTGGAGGAGCTGCTGAGTGACATGAAGGCGGATGTTACCCGCCTCCCGGCAACTATTGCCCGGATACCGCCGGTTGCCGTGCGACTCCAGATGTCTGAGAGGAACATCCTGAGCCGGCTGGCGAGCCGAGGACCTGAGACACAAACACAGGCACAGACACAACAGGTACAGACACAGAGGTGTACGTGAAACACGTGAAAGGTTTGAATCACAATAAACTAAATCTGTAAATCGCTTGCCAAGAACATTTTGGAGAAATCACGAGTGAAACTGGTGAATGAACTCGGCTCATAACATTTAATCTGTTTTTTAATTTGTCTTTTTTGTTGTATTTTACGAAAGCACGTTGCATTCACTGGACACTATCTTTTCTCGTAACTACGAGATCTTTACTAGTGCCCGACTACATCGGGTTGTGCGGTAAAGCTAAATGTTCATCAAAACGAGCCATCCAGTAGTGTTTACTAGGACTTTTCATAATTTCTGGGAATTTTTCTTAATTATTATATTAATCAATAACTTCAGTGTGATACAGTACTACGGTAACGCTATCTACACTTTAAAATCTAGTGCCCGACTACACTAGTTTGTACGGTAAAGCGGCTTCATGGTGCCTTCAGGTGCACCTCAGAAACTCAGAAATCAAATAATCTCTTTTCTAGGATACAAATGCAGATTTATAAAAGTCAATAAATAAACGAATAAGATAAGGTGTCTAATATTTTTTTTCAAGTGAATGCAGTACGCTTCCGTAGTATTTATTGTGTATAGATAAATTATTAAGTTGATCGCGGTTCTTTCAGAGTATCTGCAAGAACATTTGATTTCCAAACAGATCAAAGTTTGTTTTAGGAAACGTATCAGGAGGCGAGCGAGTTAACGTCTAATGAAGGACCGCCATCTGTTTAGTTATCGTGAGAAATAATATTTTTGTACTTTGATGAGATGAAGTAGAATATCGCAGAAACAAATCTTCTCCTGGTTGCTCGTAGAAACACGCGTTGCGTGAAATGAGGCTGACGTTGCTCTTTTTCCGTTTCCCTCCCTCAGATGTCGCAGCAGTAGACTGAATTTCTGCTCTTTACCTCGAAAACCACCCCCTGCCTCACCTCGACATTCCTGATTGGTGCACAGCAGAATAACGGACAGCGCGCTCAAAGCTTGAAGCCACGCCCAGTTCACTCCCCCCCACCTCCCACCCCCCAAAAACAGACATTACAGAGTTTTTCTGGAGGATCCAATCCCCTTCCTGACACTCAAGTTTGAGGCTGTGGACAGAAAAGCTATTTTATTTTTATTTTTTTTCCTCCTCCTTTTTTCAATTTCTGTATTAATATTATTGATATAATGTTATTATGATGGTTTTTTGGGACCTAAATAAAAAAATGTAATAAAGAATTTTGTTTGTGGTCAGTCGGAGGGGAGACAAGTTCAAGTTTCATGGCCACCGTAGTTTCGCCTTCACGCTTGTAACTGGAGGGTGAGTTTTGGAGGCTGCAGTCAGCAACTACACCACTAGATGTCACTAAATTGTGCACGCTGATGTTCAACGTGGATCAGAGACTTTAAGCCTTGATAAATGTAAAGTGAAATCTTTGTCTAAATCGAAAGCAGCAGTGATTTTTAGCAATCTCCGAAACCTATCGGCTGTTGTCTGATGATGATTTAGGCTTTCGGGGGCAAGGACCAATGTTTCGGGGCTTCTGGTTGTAGCCAGGGCATCTTGAAAACCGCTAACGGGGGCGGCTGTAGCTCAGGAGTTAGAGCGGGTCATCCATTAATCAGATCGATCCCCGGCTCCTCCAGTCTGCATGTCAAAGTGTCCTTGTGTATGACTGATTAGCTCCCAAGTCCCAAACTGAGCAGTTGGTACCTTGAAGTCAATGCCATGAATGAGATGCATGGTGTAAAAGTTAAAAAATCAGCACAAACACGACATTTCTGTTGCAGCCATGAATTTATTTGAAATTCCAGCCCACGAAGATCCTTTCACTTTCCTTGACGAAGCACTGTGGGATCAATGCTCACGCTTCACCCGTTCGTTCTGACTTGAATACTTAATTTATAACCTACATCTCAAGTAATCAAACCCTTTTGATATCTACAGTGTCGTGGTACGATGACCCACGCTCGCTCAAAGATCCTTCATGCAGGAGGAATCGCATTCAGACCACAAAACGAAAGTCAGACTGGTTCACAAGACGATAGAAACTGTTGCTGCATCACGAGAAGACGAACAAAGAAAGAAAAAAATCTAAATTCCTGTCGTTTCTCGACGTTGAAATACATCAGCAGCAGTACTGATACTGACAGCTAGGGGCCAGCTTTCCTGAAGAACACTGCACAAGTACAAGAGGACGGAGAGGAAACGGGACAGGATCCATTGATCCAGGTTTGAAACAGTTCATCAAGTTATCCGACTTCATGGATTTGGAGTGTTGAGTAATCTGTAATCTACTGCAACAAACTCTCAGACATTTACATCTCTACATCTTTACAATTCTTGTAGCTGATGAATAACTTCGACTCAACAGTTCATTCACGAGCTGCTCAGATTTCTGCTCTTTAAAACTTCGACGACCAACCAGAACTTTTAAAAACCCCGAGAGATGGAATGTAACTGAGTACATCTACTCAAGTACTGTACAAATTCAAGGTGCTTTATACTTCTAGTCCACGACATAACGACAGTTACAATGACTAAAATAAGATTTGACAGTTGTTTGGTAATATTTGGTATTTTCTCAAGGTTTTTCCACTCTAAACTGTTTTTTAGGATTTAAGTATGTCACAAAAACAAAGATAAAAATAAAAACATGTTTGTGGTTTGAAGCTGGTTGAGAAACTACTAAACTTGTAGATCGAACTCTTGGACATTTCGTCTGAAGAGAGGGAAGAACGTAAAAGAACAGATTTATTTTATAAATTATTCTTTTTGTTTCTCAGGTTTAGTGACAGAATTGGCATCATTTAACCAGCGTTACATTATTATTGTCACTTCACAGCCGAATGAATGCGCTTGCTTTGATAGTTTTGTACTTTTATTCGAGTAGGATTGAGAACGGCGTCCTTGTTTATTTGAACTTGAGGATGTGACGATTAAACTCTGAGGAAAAATCTGATTTTATTCCACAATGCTAAAGATTTTTTGGAGGTTTTTAGTCAAATGAAAGAAGGAAATGACATCTGTCACACAGGTGCTTTAACTTTGAGTTTGTAAGTGAGTACAATACTCCTTTATCTGCTTAGTTACCGTTGGTTTACACTCAAAGATCAACTCTTATCTCACCAAGACTTCTTTGATTGTAATCGACAGAAACACTCGATTACAAAACCGTGATGACTTTTCTGTCAATCGCTGCGTCCCTACTTGTTGTGGAGTACGTTTTTATTAATGTACCAGTACTTTAACTACTTTAAATACTTCTTCACTACTGTTGAAACCAGCAGATGTCTGTACTTTGTGTCCCTTGAACCTCGTTTTGAAGTGTTTTGGTCATGTGATGTGATGGATGAGGTACATTCAAGTTCACGTGTGTTGTATTTGATGAACAAACCTGGATCAATGGATTTTTAAACCTGTCTGGTTATAAGAAATGTGACATTTCACAGAACAATACAGCAGATACCAGGAAACAGTCAGTCAGGCTACGTTTCTATTCAAACTGTCCCGCTGCAGTAAAACCACCTGCTGCTCCCAGCAGAACAGAAACATTTCATCCACCTGGAGACAAGTTGTTGTTGTTGTTGTTGTTATTTTCCCACGTGGAGCAGAGAAGAAAAGAAGGAGGAGGCACTGGAGCACATTACAGAACATGCAGAGACGTTTCTGAGGAAGGCATCGGTGAGGAAGAGGAGGATGAAGAGCAGAGGAGAGGCTGGATTTGGCTCGGTGGTGGTGGTGGTGTTGGTTGCAGACTCCAGTCCTGCGACTTGTGTGTCCATCCCTGAAGACCAGCTCAGTAGAAGAAATACACTGAAAGAAGAAGAGCTTCAATTGGTCAGTAACAATGTTCTGCATGCATCTAAATAAACTGAAGAAGTTCAAATCTTCTCCCTCAAACAAGACTGACTGAAGGTGGCGCTACAGAGGCTCATAAACCAGTTCACTAGAGCAAATCTTTCGTGTGCAAAGGTGACATACTGCTGCCGAAACGAAACAGATTCATCATGTGGGGATCTTAAACACTCTGTAAATGTAACCGTGCTGACTTTAGATACGTACATGTACGCGTGTATGTGAAGGAATCTCTGAGATATTTCTTTAAAATATGAAATAAATACATAGTGTAGTTACATTCATGCATGTAGCACGCACAATGTGCGTGTGTGTGTGTGTGTGTGTGTGTGTGTGTGTGTGTGTGTGTGTGTGTGTGTGACGTTTGATTACTCACAGAAAATGACTCCGACACATATAATACCTATAACTGCCATCATGATCATCATCTGAGGAGAAAGAAAGAAAAGAAATCAGTCAAAGTCAGAACAGACACTTATAATAAAAGTTTTAATGTTTTAAATCTATCATGTGTTTTTATTTGGAAGTATAAAGTACCTCCAAATTGTACTTGGGTACTCTGGATAGTTACTTTCCACTACTGCTGGGTCGACATGTTACATACACAGTGTTATTTAAATTATGATAGCTGATTTTATTGTTTACAGTTTTTGTTTAGAAGCTGCTGCTGACAGTTATTTGACTTTTTTTTATGTGGACAACCTACAGCAAGTAAAATATGCACGGTTACAGTGTGTGTGTGTGTGTGTGTGTGTGTGTGTGTGTGTGTGTGTTTGTTTGGACCAAAATACTCCATAAATAAATCCGCATGATGATATGACGCTGCTGACAGACAGGAAATCACATCACCTCTGACGGGGGGAGGGCGAGAGAGATTAACGAGAACAAGAGGAGAGAGAGAGAGAGAGAGAGAGAGAGAGAGAGTGTGTGTGTGTGTGTGTGTGTGTGTGTGTGTGTGTGTGTGTGTGTGTGTGTGTGTGTGTGTGTGTGTGAGTAGTAAATGAATAAGGAATAAATGAATTGAGGATTATTCTACATTAATAAATAATGTGTACACGTACAGTCATTTACTGAAACAGCTGCATTTGTCAGGGACTATTTTCAGTGGCGGATGAATCCACATTTGTTGCTGGTTCCCGACCTATTTCCTTCAGCACAGAAGTAAAGTGTGTGTCTGTGCTTGTTGGGGGAAGGTGGGGTTACGTCACAATCCACAGCTGGCTCTTTAATCCCCGCCTGTCCCTGTAATCCAGATTGGGATTTCTCCTCTCTGACTTCCTGGTCGCTGTCAATCAAATTCTCTAATGTAATCCTACACGGCAGTTTCTGATTGGACGATCTGAAACCGGCACTGTGTGTCCATTAGAGGCGAGGGAGATGGATGAAGTGATGCTGAGATAAAAATGGATTGGCAGTCGAGGCCGGATGAATGGATGGACGGATGGACGGATGGATGGATGGACGATGAATGGACGGATGGATGGATGGATGGATGGATGGATGGATGGATGGATGGACGGACGGATGGATGGATGGATGGATGGATGGATGGATGGATGGACGGACGGATGGATGGATGGATGGACGGATGGATGAATGGATGGATGGACGAATGGATGGATGGATGGACAGATGGATGGATGAATGGATGGATGGATGGATGGATGGACGGATGGATGGATGGACGGACGGATGGATGGATGGATGGATGGATGGAAGAATGGATGGATGAATGGATGGATGGACGGATGAATGGACGGATGGATGGATGGATGGATGGATGGATGGATGGATGGATGGACGGACGGACGGATGAATGGATGGATGAATGGACGGATGGATGGATGGATGGATGGATGGATGGATGGATGGATGGATGGATGGATGGATGGATGGATGGATGGACGGACGGACGGATGAATGGATGGATGGATGAATGGATGGATGAATGGACGGATGGATGGATGGATGGACAGATGAATGGACGGATGGATGGATGGATGGATGGATGAATGGACGGATGGATGGATGGACGGATGAATGGACGGATGGATGAATGGATGGATGGATGGATGGATGGATGGACGGATGGATGGATGGATGGATGAAGTGATGCTGAGATAAAAATGGATTGGCAGTCGAGGCAGGATGGATGGATGGATGGACGGACGGATGGATTGACGGATGGATGGACGGACGGATGGATGGATGGATGGATGGATGGATGGATGGATGGATGGACGGATGGATGGATGGACGGATGGATGGATGGATGGATGGATGGATGGATGGATGAAGAGTTCCTTTATATGTTTAACAAATTCTCCAACGTAAACTATTTCAAACCCCAGTCATTGCCCACCTTGCAGTTTTTCCACCAGTACTTGTTCTTGAGTTTGGCGGCGCTGCTCTCGAACTGCGAGGCTCCGGCCTGCAGGGCGTCGGCCCGGTCGTCCAGCTCCGACAGCTTCTGATCTCTCTCCAGGACTTTGTCCACGTTCACGCGCATGATGTCCACCACCTGATGGACGACAACACCTGTCAGCATCACTGTCTTCCTCAGAGTTAGATCTCGTAACTATGAAGAAGATCTACGGACACCATGAAGTAGGAGACAGATTTGAAATGTCGCCTTTTTCTGTCAGTGCTGCTCTGCTGTCAGTTTCATCTTGGACCAAACTATCGTACCATAAATACCCCAACTCCAACAAAAGTTTATCAACGTCCATGATTTCCAAAAGACTTTCTGTCAGTCCATCAGATGAGCTCAGAGAAGTCAGCAGTATTTCTGATATCTGGCTTTCTTTGCATCGTTACTGTGAATGAACTGTGTTTTCTGACTCCATGTAGTCATAATATTTATAAACACATGAGAAACTTTTAAACTATTTGTCCACACAGTTTTTCACCTTATCATTGCTTCTGAGCCTTTTGTGGACGCGCCTTTAATAACCAATCATGAAACTGATTGCCAGTTATTAAGCAGTTTGATTGTAGAATGGTTCAAACTGGTGATTTTTTAAAATTTGGAACATGTTGCAAGGATTAAATTCAGATATTTACAAAAAGCCACAGAGTTTGAACATTAAATATCTCGTCTTTCAACTGAGCGGAGGTGGAAAAGGATTTTCATATCGTTACATAGAGTTGACAGAGTTCATAGTGAACCTGTAGTCTCCTCACCTCGTCCACCTGTGCCTGCGTCTGCTGCAGTCGTCTGTTGCTGGTGAGGTTCGGGGCTGCGGCCCCGGGGCCCCCCTCGCCCTCCGCTGCTCCTGGATTACCTGCTGCATCTGGAGTCGACCTGCAGGGCGAGAGCACATGCGAGACGGCTGAATGCCGTCGCTTCATATAAAGGAGACTACAGGTCGTAAATGAAAATTACATGATCAGTTTTTTGATCATGTTTTTGTTTAGAAAACCAAAGGACGGACAGATCTGACTGACCGAGCCTCGATCTCTGGATGAAGTTTAAATTTTATGTCTTAATTCTTTTTTTTTTTGCTGCTGAATCATAAAATAAATAAATGTAATTGTTGTCTTACTGCAAATATGAAGTTTTCTCAAGCAGCATGTGACCTTGAAAACCGCTGAATACATTCACTCCAACACTGCTACTTCAGTACAACTTTGAAGTACTTGTACTTTATTTAGATATTTCTATTTTCTGCTCTACTACATACACTGACCGGCCACTTTATTAGGTACACTTATAATTAGGTACAATCTGATGCCATCCAATTCAACCAGTCACATCTACAGCTGGTTACTTTGATACATTTCCATATTTTTAGATCACAAGTAAATAATTCTGTAATACTACAGATCAATATAATTAAAATTAGCCTCGCCTTTGAACACATTGAGCATTTTCACGTCTTACTTTCAGTTTAATTAAAACATCCGAGCACTTCTTCAAACCTCGGGAATATTAAATTTGTCAGCGGAAACTGACTCATACATTTAAAAACACAAATTCAATAACAGAAACATGACTCATCAAACTTTGGCCTCCGTCCATGTAATCAAAGTATCAGGAGGCTGCAACAGCTCAGCGGTTTGAGAAGAGAGGAAAATGACAAGGAAACGAGACAACGATGAGGATGTTTGTGAACACACACACACACATCACACACACACATCACACCACTTACATCAAACAGCGGTTGACTTTTACAGCCTCTCCTCAAACAGACAGGCTTGTTTTCCAGAAGCAAAATGGAGAAAGATTAGTGCAGCGGCCAGAGACTGATGGAGATAAACATGCACGCAATAATACCTCCCTCCTCCTCCCTTCGTCCCTCCACAACACCAAACACATGAAATCAAATAATCTCCACTGGATGATGCATTTTTCTGCAAACTTTTCTCCACCAAAGCTCGCTGTAGTTTGGATAAAAAAACAGGACTTCTTCTTCTTCAAAGCTGTGTGTGGATGAAATGAGATTTAAAATGTACAACAGCTCTTTAGCTGATCACGGTATTGATGGATAGTTTTGTAGGTGAGTCAGCCGGTGAGTCACTGAAACATTTCTGCAGCTGCAGCACAGAAATTTCCAGACTGCCCGACAAGTTTCTGTTTAACAGAATAAATGTAATGAAACCCAAATGTGGATTAAAATAGAGCAAAAATCTCAGTTTATTAATCAAACTTGAATTTAATAGATATTTATCATCAACAGTTTTGGTTTATATAGAATAATGATGATGTTGGAGTACTCACATCTCAGCGGCAGGACGATGGAGATAATCTGAGTCTGAGAGAGAGAGAGAGAGAGAGAGAGAGAGAGAGAGAGAGAGAGAGAGAGAGAGAGAGAGAGAGAGAGAGAGAGAGAGAGAGAGAGGGTGAGAGAGAGGGTGAGGAGGGTGAGATAAAGAGAGAGACAGACACAGAGAGAGATCAGGTGAGTGTATCTGGTCTGGAGGATGACTTCAGTCCTTTCTCTTGATTCACTTTTTCTTTCAAGCCCTCCCCCCAAAAAAACAAACACTACAACTGAAGCAACTGCGCAGATTAATAAAATATGCGTCACACTGGCCCCGCCCACACACACAAACACACATACACACACACACACACACACACAGTCCCAGTCAGTGGCTGTGACAGGAAGTCAGTGTTTGTCCTCGTCCAATATTGACTCCAGACTGTTGCGTGCACTGTAATACGTCAGTACACCTGCTCAGGTAAGCAGTAACTTTCACTCTGTGAAGTAAAGCTAACACAGAAGAGCCAAAAGCTGCAGTTCCTCTAACGTCCACTTGAGGCTGGCTCCAGAAGTGAGTCAGTCTCCATAAGTCCCCATGTTCAAATGTCCAACTTCACAGCAGAAATAAACTGTTGGGATGTATATGTATTGATTTTATTATTATTATTATTTTAAATGTTTTATTTATGAGTATTTTCTTATTCATCTTGTGTATTTGAGCACATTTGTAACAAGTGAATTTATCCAGTGTTGGATCAGTAATTTTGTCTTAAAGTTCTTCTTACTAATGAAAACATAGTAGTATGTATCATGTACCACACTGTACTGTGTTTGTGTGTTTGTGTTTGTAATGTGTTGCTACAGTTAGTCAAGTAAAAGTAGCAATACTTAAATCTAAAGATACTTTTCTGATTTTATGAACTTGCAAGTATCAAAAAGTAAAAGTACTCCTTGTATATTTTGCAGCATATACCACAAAGTCTGTATTCAATAAACGCCAAGTCCATTTAAACACACAGCAGCAGAGTATTTGTTAGTCGTTCTCATGTAAACGCTCAGCTGTGTGTGTTTTGTGTAGTCGCTGTTTAATGTGCTGAAGCAGCACAGCTGATTCTTCCCTCAGCAGCTCTTTTCTTCTTCTGCTGCTGTTTCTGTGTTTGTTCCTCTGCATTGATTCACTCTGAAGCTGTTTGTTTTGCTGCTTTCAGGCAGATCTGTGTCCTCCTCCACCGATAAAACAGTCGGAACGGGAGGAAATCATTACAGGAGTAAGACTAATGACTACTAACTGATGAAGGGAATCAATGCTGCACAAATACATTTGGGTAATTAGTGTCTAATCAATAAAAAAACTGTATTGCTGCTAAATGTTTTGATTTGAAATGGAGGTAAACAACCAGTGATGGAAGTTTTTCTTTCCTTTTGTACCAAAAAATCAAGTCATAATTATGAGATATGACTGTTTGAGCATTTTAAGAAAAAAAGTCAAAATTTTGAGGGAAACAAGTCAGAATTTTACAAAAAATCATTTGAGTTTGAAAGAAAAAACATCAGATTTTTGAGAAAAAGAGATTTTTTTTTCAGGTGTTGTTTAGCTCAGTTGGTAGAGCATCTGCCCTATCTACAGAGGCTCAGCAGCAGCCCAGGGTTCAAATCTAACCAGAAAACCTTAATTCTAAGAAAAAATGTCAGAATTTTAAGGAAAAAAAAGTCAGAATTTTGAGGGAATCTTATGGATAAAACATTTGAGTTTTAAAGAAAAAACATCAGATTTTTGAGAAAAAAACGTCAGATTTGTTTCAGGTGTTGTTTAGCTCAGTTGGTAAAGCATCTGCCCCTTGTATGAAGGCTCAGCAGCAGCCCAGGGTTCAAACCCAACCAGAAAATTGGAATTTTGAGGAGGAAAAAAATGTTAATTCTAAGGAAAAAAACGTCGGAATTCTAAGAGAGAAGTCATAATTTTTAGGGGAAAAGTCAAAATTGTAAGAAAAAAAGTCAGAAGTTTAAGGGGGAAAAAGGTCAGAAAAAAGGAGGAAAAAAGTCTTAGTTCTAAGGAAAAAATGTCAGAATTGTAAGAAAAAAAGTCAGAATTTTGAGGGAAACAAGTCAGAATTTTACGGAAAAATCATTTGAGTTTGAAAGAAAAAACATCAGATTTTTGAGAAATAAACGTCAGTTTTTTGAGAAAAAGAGTCTTTTTTCAGATGTTGTTTAGCTCAGTTGGTAGAGCATCTGCCCTATCTACAGAGGCTCAGCAGCAGCCCAGGGTTCAAATCTAACCAGAAAACCTTAATTCTAAGAAAAAATGTCAGAATTTTAAGGAAAAAAAACTCAGAATTTTGAGGAAAAAAAGTCAGAATTTTGAGGGAATCTTATGGATAAAACATTTGAGTTTTAAAGAAAAAACATCAGATTTTTGAGAAAAAAACGTCAGATTTGTTTCAGGTGTTGTTTAGCTCAGTTGTTAAAGCATCTGCCACTTGTATGAAGGCTCAGCAGCAGCCCAGGGTTCAAATCCAACCAGAGAATTGGAATTTTGAGGGGGAAAAAAATGTTAATTCTAAGGAAAAAAATGTCGGAATTCTAAGAGAGAAGTCATAATTTTTAGGGGAAAAGTCACAATTGTAAGAAAAAAAGTCAGAAGTTTAAGGGGGAAAAAGGTCAGAAAAAAGGAGGAAAAAAGTCTTAGTTCTAAGGAAAAAATGTCAGAATTGTAAGAAAAAAAGTCAGAATTTTGAGGCAAAAAAATCATAATTTTAAGAAAAAAAGTCTAAATTTTGAGGGAAACAAGTCAGAATTTTACAGAAAAATCATTTGAGTTTGAAAGAAAAAACATCAGATTTTTGAGAAAAAGAGGGTGTTGTTTAGCTCAGTTGGTAGAGCATCTGCCCTATCTACAGAGGCTCAGCAGCAGCCCAGGGTTCAAATCCAACCAAAAAAAGTCATAATTTTGAGGGAAAAAAGTCATAATTTTAAGAAAAAAGGTCAGAATTTTGAGGGAAAAAAGCTCAGTTGTTGTTCAGCTCAGTTGGTAAAGCATCTGCCCCATGGATGAAGGCACAGCAGCAGCCCAGGGTTTAAATCCAACCAGAAAATTGGAATTTTGAGGGAAAAAAAGTGTTAATCCTAAGGAAAAAAACGTCTGAATTTTAAGGAAAAAAGTCTAAATTTTAAGGGAAACAAGTCAGAATTTTAAAGAAAAAATATTTGAGCTTTAAAGAAAAAACATCAGATTTTTGAGAAAAAAACGTCAGATTTTTGAGAAAAAAAGACAGTTTTTTTGGGTGTTGTTTAGCTCAGTTGGTGGAGCATGCTGAGCGGCCCAGGGTTCAAATCCAACCAAAGAGGCGGAATTTTGAGTGAAAAAAGTCTTAATTATAAGGGAAAAAATGTCAGAATTTTAAGGGGAAAATTTCTCAAAATTCTGACTTTTTCCCCCTCAAAATTTTCTTAAGATTTTGACGTTTTTTTCCTTAGGATTAATCCTTTTTCCTCTTAAAATTCTGACATTTTTTCTTAAAATTATGAATTTTTTCCTCAAAATTGTGACATTTTTTCTTAAAATTCTGACTTTTTTACTTAAAATTCTGACATTTTTTCTTAAAATTCTGACTTTTTTTACTTAAAATTCTGACATTTTTTCTTAAAATTCTGACTTTTTTTACTTAAAATTCTGACATTTTTTCTTAAAATTCTGACTATTTTCCCCCTCAAAATTCAGATTTTTTCCCCTCGAAATTCTGACTTTCCCCCTTAAAATTCTGACTTTTTTTCCCCTCAAAATTCTGACCTTTTTTCTTAGGATTTTGACATTTTTTTCCTTAGGATTAATCCTATTTTCTCTCAAAATTCTGACCTTTTTTCTTAAAATTATAACTTTTTTCCTCAAAAATCTGACGGTTTTTCTTAAAAATTTAACTCCTTTTCTTAAAATTCTGACTTTTTTCCTTAACATTGTAACCTTTTTTCTTAAAATTCTGACTTTTTTCCCCTCAAAATTCTGACTTTTTCCCCCTCAAAATTCGGACCCTTTTTCTTAAGATTTTGACGTTTTTTTCCTTAGGATTAATCCTTTTACCTCTCAAAATTCTGACATTTTTTCTTAAAATTATAACTTTTTTCTTCCAAATTCTGACATTTTTTTCTTAAAATTATAACTTTTTCCCCTCAAAATTCTGACCTTTTTTCTTAAGATTTTGATGTTTTTTTCCTTAGGATTAATCCTTTTTCCTCTCAAAATTCTGACCTTTTTTCTTAAAATTATAACTTTTTTCCTCAAAATTCTGACATTTTTTCTTAAAATTATAACTTTTTTCCTCAAAAATCTGACGGTTTTTCTTAAAAATTTAACTCCTTTTCTGAAAAATTCTGACTTTTTTCCTTAACATTGTGACCTTTTTTCTTAAAATTCTGACTTTTCCCCCCTCAAAATTCTGACCCTTTTTCTTAAGATTTTGACGTTTTTTTCCTTAGGATTAATCCTTTTTCCTCTCAAAATTCTGACATTTTTTCTTAAAATTATAACTTTTTTCTTCCAAATTCTGACATTTTTTTCTTAAAATTATAACTTTTTCCCCTCAAAATTCTGACCTTTTTTCTTAAGATTTTGATGTTTTTTTCCTTAGGATTAATCCTTTTTCCTCTCAAAATTCTGACCTTTTTTCTTAAAATTATAACTTTTTTCCTCAAAATTCTGACATTTTTTCTTAAAATTATAACTTTTTTCCTCAAAAATCTGACGGTTTTTCTTAAAAATTTAACTCCTTTTCTGAAAAATTCTGACTTTTTTCCTTAACATTGTGACCTTTTTTCTTAAAATTCTGACTTTTCCCCCCTCAAAATTCTGACCCTTTTTCTTAAGATTTTGACGTTTTTTTCCTTAGGATTAATCCTTTTTCCTCTCAAAATTCTGACATTTTTTCTTAAAATTATAACTTTTTTCTTCCAAATTCTGACATTTTTTCTTAAAATTCTGACTTTTTTCCTTAAAATTGTGACCTTTTTTCTTAAGATTTTGACGTTTTTTTCCTTAGGATTAATCCTTTTTCCTCTCAAAATTCTTTTTGACTTTTTTACTTAAAATTCTGACTTTTTTTCTTAAAATTCTGACCTTTTTTTAACTTAAAATTCTGACATGTTTTCTTAAAATTCTGACTTTTTTCCCCTCAAAATTCGGAGTATTTTTTCCTCAAAATTCTGACTAATTAAAAGAGACACTGGGAGATAATTGCATAAATTGTTGTACAAGAACCTCAAAATGGTCTTAAAGGTGGGTTTAGTTTTGTTTGTACCCATGATGCCTCATATCTGATCCACATGTACCATTTACATTTTTAAAATGCTAAAAGGAGGCTTCAGATGTCAAATGTTGTGCAGTAAAATGTAAAATATTTCCATTTGATATGTAAAGTCTGTAAAGTTTAAAGTAGCCAATCCAGTAGAAGGTCTCACAGTAAACTCTCTTTCTTTCTCTTTCTGCTGCTGCTGTAAACAAACTCACACACATCAGACACTCTTTCAAATGTTTTATTCTGTGCAACTTTTCATTCAGCTCTGCACACTGTGACCGAGGAGAACAAACGTTAAAGACCTCATGAAAACAAGAAAAACTTTAAATCACCACGAATATCTGCACCCAGAAACATTCATCAGACAAACCCATACTTTGCTCTCCAGCATCTTTTCCACGAGGTCTTTAAATCATTTCTTTTCCTTTCACACACACTCCATTTATTTCTGTTTTCTCTCCACAGATGTTATTTACAGTCTGATAATATAGATCTCAACAGTTCCGGTAAAGCAGCTTCTGTACAGTTTGATGAGGGGAGTGATTCTTTGTGTATTTTGCCTTTATTGTACACTTGCAGTTACGTTGATATTAAAAGGGAACAATTTGACATTTTTAATTTTAGTCCATTTCTTCTCCGAGCACCAGGAACTATCTGTAAAAAGTGTAAAATAACAGTATAGTATGCAGAGAGCAGCATTTTCGGGTGTTACAAACGTGTTCAGCGAAGAAAACCACAGGACTAAAACTGAAAATGTTCCTGTTTTTCCGTGGTGAACATGGCAGGTTACTGGGTAAGCAGACATTCGTTTAATCAGAGATGTGTTTGACGAGGTGAACTGTGACGCGTTCTTTACAGCAGGTCGACAAGCGGAGAGAAAATCTGGCACAAAACCGAGTAGAAAAACTCAAAACTCCTCCTGCGTCATGGCTTCTATCCCACACGTATGTACACGTCCTGAAACAGGAGGATAAAAGGAAACTTTCCCTCCTCTTTAATCATCCCTGCAGCTTCATTTACTCTGAAACAAACACTGAAAGATAACTATGACGATATTACTAAGATTTCTAATTCAGGTCACAGCGATAACGATGACGCTAAAACCAAAAGACGGTATAAATAAAATAAATTTACATCATAGGAACATGAAGCTTACAGCATTTTAGTTCAGCATTGTACAGCCCGCCTTATTATTTACATTAGATACAATATTTAGCCTTTACAAACTGTACATATAAGAAACAAATATGTCTTAAAATACACTTTAGTAAAAGAAAAAACTAAATAAAATGCCCTTAAACGCCTGAAAAATGTCGATCAAACAAATCAGTAGCAGAAGAAATATGTCACGTGGTTTCATTACACGTGGATGATGGTTGGCACATAAATGACACCTTCCCTTTTTAAATTTTTTTTAAGGAACAATCAGCTGAGAGATTAAAATTCCCCAAACTAGATCTGCAAATTTTTTAAAGGAGTGTTGTGAAAGATTCAGTGGCATTTTCAAAGAGGACCAGCGGCATCTGCAGATATAAAAGTCTCATTTTAAGGTAATAAAAACATAATGATTCTTATTTTTAGGTGGTTATACACTAATTAAAACAAAGTTAGGAACATTATATATTACATGTGTCATATTCTGTAAATAGAGCCACGTAAATCTGACACACATTTATGACTTAAACGATTAACTAAACTTTAAAGGATCCGTCAAGGACGGAAACAACAAGTTTTGGATTTAAAGAAAATGAATCAGCAGTAATTTAGATATTAAGTTTGCAGTTTTTAAATGTTGCTCCTGAAATGTATTTTTGAGATTTCAGAATGAATGAATTCACAGATTACCAATAAGGTGGCAGAATAT
Organism: Collichthys lucidus; assembly: GCA_004119915.2. Classification (NCBI taxonomy): domain Eukaryota; kingdom Metazoa; phylum Chordata; class Actinopteri; family Sciaenidae; genus Collichthys; species Collichthys lucidus. The sequence continues at coordinate 75,305 of ML240635.1, read as the reverse complement.
TTAAGTTAAAAATCCTTTAACATGTTAAATAATTTAACGCGTGCATTGTTTAGAGCTCCTCACTCTCTGCACTCATGAACTTCACAGTGACGCCAATAAATTACCATTTTTTTAAAGCAAGATATACAGTCAAAAAACTTATTGGTGCATGTTGGGTAACATAAACACCAATGAATGTATCAGTCGGGCTCAATTTGCTTCTGTTAGTGTTAGAAAACTGAATTTTTAACTGTTAGTCCAACAGAAATCATTTTCATTTTTCTACTTTTGTCTTGACATTTTATAGGAAATGTTTGCAATAAAAAGAATAATTTGTTAAAGCCATACATCTGTCCTTTTTCTTTTTACAATCCATACAATAATTACAGTTTGCTTAAACGTCTCAGGCTTCGCTTTCAATTTCTAAATTATAAATTCCAAAACAGCCTTTGTTCGCTACAATATTATTAATATGGACAGTGTGGTCAGGATTTTAGACACCGAAAGAATCTTTGTAAACATTTTTAGATTATATTAATTCATTTAATTGTTCTGCTGTTATTTCTTCCAGGTTTATTCACCAACATGGCGATTTGAATCAGTAGTTGTATCCACGCGTTCTGTGATTTTAGCCTCTCAGCTCGTTTCTTTTGACTAATTTGTTGAGGGCTGATGAGGAATAACTAAAAAAAAGAGTAAAGATTACAGAAAAAAAAAAGAACTTTCATATAATACCAGAAATAAAATATTGTTTTCCCTCATTTTAAACCTGAAAAGTCCACCACGTGTAATTTGTCATTCGATTGTTAAAATATTAAATTTATGGAGACAGTCTTGTTGTTGCCTTTTTCCCTCAACGGCAGCTACGGCCTCGAGATTCAGTTAACAAATACCTAATTTTAAAAAAAAAACATTATTTAAATTAATTCTGGTTAATTAAAGATGCAGGTTTTTGTAAAGCACAAATAAATAATTTATTTTAGGACAGAGAAGGTGTCACTTCTCAAATGTTTATCAGGTTAAGGCAGGTCGGGCTTCGATAAAGAGAAATCTGTAAAATAGTTACTCTATATTTTTAGGAACTAAACTTTCCGCTCCACATTTTAAAGCTGCTGCGCACGACAGAGTTACAAATAAAAACACAGATGCAGATTAAAATCATGCCTGTCACCATAATAAATAAGAAATGAATCAGTAAAACTGTCTCTCGCTGTTTGTTTTGTGCAAACTCTCTTTGTGCGTTACATTTCTCTGTGCGCGCGTGAAGCTGCAGCTGTAAGGCGTCACACTGTGCAAATAATCCTGCACGAAAAAATAAAATCTTCATTTCATCATCAAACTGAATCAGTGCCATTTTGTTCTGTTTGACCTTCACTGAGGTGCATGCACAGCTGATGACCACAGGAGGGCAGCGGTGACACAGCGGTGAACCATCAAGAGTCAAATCTTTCACCGACAACCTTGAAAATTATTAGATTGATATTTTTCTATAGAGGCTTTGCAAGCAGGATGATGGTTTTGTCATCGACTGGCTTTTCAGAGAAGCTTAAAGATCAAGAAGACTTTTTACATCTGCTGGTTTTAAAAGAATTTCAAACCTTTAGGTCAAGAAAAAACAAATTTGAGATGTGTGGAAGCTTCGCACGACTTGATTTTGTTTTCTTGCTCTCGTCGAGCGTCGGCGTCGCTTCACTTCAGAGGACCAGCAGCGTGTTTCAGCGTGTGTTAGGGTTTCCTCCACGCCAGCGGAGGGACGGCGGCGTTGGTTTCGTAGCAGGAGTCGCTGCTCTCCGAGTCGGCGGGCAGAGCCGGCTTTCTCCTCTCCTTCTCGTCGCTGTCCGAGTCGTCCACGGTGAGCGGGATGAGCGAGGTGGACTTCCTGTCAAACGAGAGAGATTCATGAGCAAATGTTGGATTTATGTGGATTTCTTTCTTTGTGTGTGTGTGTGTGTGTGTGTGTGTGTGTGTGTGTGTGTGTGTGTGTGTGTGTGTTACCTGTCTCCGCTCTGCGTGATGAGTCTCCTGCAGGTCTCCATCTGGACGTCCAGCCCTCTTTTCATCGAACACATCTCCATGTACTCGTGAAGGTGGCGGTTCATGTCGCTCTTGGCTGTGGCGAGTTCCAGCTGACGAGAACAGAAAGCACAAATCCATGAACATCCATCGATCCTGCGACGACGACTTAAAATATATCGACTTGGGTTGTTGTTAAGCTCATGTATGAAGGCTCAGTCCATGCTGCAGCGGCCCAGGGTTTGAATCCGACCTGCGGCCCTTTGCTGCATGTCGTTCCCCGTCACTCTTCAGCTGCCTCTATCAAATAAAGCTTGAAAACAAGTGGGGACCAGTGACTCACCTCTATCTGGTCGATGGTTTCTTGGTATTCCTTCTCTCTGGACTTGAACAGACACTCTGTGTCTTTAATCACCTCCTCGATGGACTCCTCCTGCTGCTGCAGCTGGAGACAGTGAGAGTGTGTGGAGGAGGAGAGAAAGACAGAATAAAAAAACTGATTTGGGCTGTAGTTATTAATGTTTCTCTCATGAGAGCGACGAATGCTTGAACTTCAGACTGCATGCTACTTTAAAATAAGACAGCAGATATACAGAAACATCAAAATATAAATCAAAGAGCATGTCAGGAGTGGATGACGTAACTCGAGCTGTCTGCGTCAGACTGAAAAACAAAAGCTGGTAAATGTCACAACGGCCTAAAAACAACTCGTCCACAGGGTCGGGTCAGAAAAGTGGGGCAAAGTAAAACTACCCCTGTGTGTGTGTGTGTGTGTGTGTGTGTGTGTGTGTGTGTGTGTGTGTGTGTACCTCGCCCTGTGTTTCCACTCCCAGTGGATATCCGGGGAAATCTTCCCACAGAAGCAGAGTTTCTTCTGTTTCCTCCCAGGCCAGACTGTCACAGTCATCCTCGAACTCACACTCCCTCCTGAAACAAACACACACACAGGTCAGCTACACGTACGAACGTCAGCGAGTTCAAACGTTATCGGATAGAAACACCTACAGCTGATTCAGCATCCTCTGCATCTGCTCGTTGATCTGATTGGCCGAGGTGCTGCATGACTCCTCGTCTTTAGCCCCGCCTCCCTCGCTCTCGGACATGCTCAGTTCGTCCCCGTCGCCGCCGCCGCCGCCCTTCGCCGACTGCCCGCTCTGCTTCCGAGCCCGGCCGTTCAGCGTGGTGGGGGGCGTGGCCACCTGCTGTAAGGAGACGTGATGATGATGATGCTGATGCTGATGCTGTTGATGAGGATGATGCTGATGATGCTGTGGACGTCCATCGTCACAAACATACCTGGAACATGTTAATCATGTCCTCACAGTTCCTCTGCTGGGCGACGTCGCAGAGGCGGGCGGTGATGTCGATGCGGCGGCAGATGTCCATGTCCACCTTCATGGCCTTCTCCTGGATCTTCGTGTCCAGATCGGACAGGTTCTGATGGAGACATGGAAAGGGTTCTTATTTTTTATTATTATTTAATAATCTGTTTAGTCATGCTTACTGTCATGACTCAGGTTTCTGGTCAGCTTTGTTCTTCGGAGCAGACTCACATTGCTGACGAGTCCTTTAAAGAGAACGAGTTCAGCCTTCAGCTGCTTCACTCGCAGAGCCAGCTCGTCCTGACACACCTCGCTCTCCTGCAGGTCCTGAAACACAAACACACACACACACACACACACACACACACACACACACACACACACACACACACACACACACACACACACACACACACACACACACACACACACACACACACACACACACACACACAGTGTCAAGCTACGGCCTCAGTATTACAGGATTTGTGCAAAAAACTCAAGAGCTTAAATGAAAATATGAAGATCGTGCGCCAACATGACTTTGCAGAAGATGTTAAATATTAAATAATTTAACATATTCATTATCAATAACATCTTACCGACACTGCTGAGAGCCGTGCTGTTGCCATCTTTTTTAGAAATCACAGTTTGCTGGACAGACTTTGCAGTGACACCGATATTTTTTATGAAGCATTTACCAGAACCAAACTGTTTTCATATCAGCGTATGTTCAATATAACGTATACAGCAATCTGCAATCCATCAGTCTGATTATAAATTTATGATTTTACCATCAGAGGGTTCACATATTTCATCCAGACGAGATTATTTTCAGACGCCTGGTCGCTTTAAATCACCACATGAAATTCAAATTGGTATCAGAGTTTGCTACAGATGACTTTGCACTCTCTTATATACAACTTTCTTCATGTAGCACTTTAAAAATAAAGCCTTTTTTAAATTTTTATTGTTTTCTATCTTTCTATTATCTACTTGATGTTTTCTTGTGTTTCTATAGTGTTATTTATTGTGTTCTATCTTGTTGTGCAGCACTTTGGAAACCCTGTGTTTGCTAAAATCGTGCTATATAAATAAAGTGCATTGGATTGTTGCTTCCTGTCACAAAAAGCACATGGTGTTGATCATTTATGATGTTAAATATAAGCTGAGTTTAGAAAAACAAAACGATTTTCTTTATGGACTTGAAGAAAACTGAAGTTGAAACTTTACCTCCTCCAGTTCAGCCACTTTCTCCTGAAGGTCCATCCTGGCCGTGTACTCTTCCTCCCATCTACAACACACATAACACAGAAAGTATGAGAGTAGTTATGAAGCTGTAAGCATCTGTAACAACGATGATCACAAAAAAAACATGGGTCAAACAAAAACAATCCGAGCAGCTGTAACGTCGGCCCTCATGTGAACTCATCAGGTGTGATTCACCGTCCTGATCTTCTTCTCTGCAGCTTTAAGGAGAAACTGGAAACCTGACTGACCTCCACTCTGCAGCTTCAACGCTCCTCCTGACACCACGAGTGTTACTCAGCAAGCGTTACATAAGAAGACGGAGGCCGAGCTCGCACTGCAGGACTACAAGTCTGAAATGCATCTTTACATGAAGTCCAAGAAGAACAGGGTTTTCTCTCTCCATAGGAAGTCCTGTTTTTAAAACCTCTATAACTCCAGATCATTTCTATGAACAATGAGGCCAGAAATGATTGTGACTGATTGCAACAAACACTTCTGAGATGCTCAGTGTGGATCAGACGCATTACGGCTGATACCTGATACCCGACTGAATGAGGTTGTGCAGCGTTCCAGACAAACCACAGCATGAAAATGAAAATGAGCAACGTCCTCGTACAATGAAACGACAATCAAAGTCCAAAGGGTTCCTGTTTGCAAAGTCCATGAATCCATCGACCTCGACATCATGAAGAATCAGTCAGTCAACAGAGGTATGATGTATTCAGTTAGTGAATGGAATATTTAGATACTTTTCCAAAGTCTAGAAGAGCCGTTAAATAAAATGTAACGTTGGCTGTTGCCTCGTTCGTCCTCCTGTCTTGTTTACATGTTCAAGGCACATCTGGAATGTTTGGACGTCTCCAAGATGGAAAGTTCGACCATCTTTGACGGGAACGCAGGACCGACACTGATCCAGCATGTTGAATTACTGACTATGGTGAAGCCCTGACTTTTCCAATGCTTTGCAATAAGTGACCAGATTCCTGTCAGTCTTTAGTTTTTTTTTATTCGAGCTTACATAATACAAGTTGAAATCTGTACAGTATCAACATCCTTTCCTCTCCACTCAGGCGAAGTTTTTTATTTCATGCTCCACATGATCGATCTCTTTTGTTTCCTGCAGCTTCTTCTTCTCCTGCTTGTTTCAAACGCTCTCTGTAACATCTGGATTTTGACTGAATTGATTTTCTGAGCTGCTGCTACACTGAAATTATGACTTCATGTCACTGACCTCAGATCAGATTTCCAACAGGGATAATTTCCACCTCGAGAGTTCAAGTACAGGTCACATGTAAGGTTGCATGAATCGAGTGAGATGTGACGCCGTTTCAGATTTGAGATATTTATACAGGTAGATTAATCTGTTTATTTTTTAGTTTAATTTTTATTTTTAGCATTAATTGATTAGTCGTGTGGTCCATAAATCGTCAAAAAACGTAAAAAATGTTGATCAAAGTTTCCTAAAGCGACATACTCAAGTGTCTTGTTTTGTCCACAACCTGAAGATATTCAGTTAACTGTCAGAGGACTAAAGGAAACAGAAAATATTCACATTTTAAAAAGCTCAAAACCAGAAAATGTGTACATTTTCTTCCTAAAAACTGACTCAGAACGAAACATCAGTTATCAAAACACTCAAAAACTAAATCAATTTAAAGCCCTAAAGCCTCTTTATAAGCTTCTTCAGCTGATTATACACTTATGAAAACAGAGTTATGAAAATTAAATTCCATTTCTGCCATATTCTGTAAAAATCTGACACACTGGACCTTTAATTAAGAATCGTTGCAGAAGTTTGTCACATATTAGGGAGGATCAAATCTAAATTCGAGGCTCAGACGCAGAGAGACGGTGTCACGGTGAGAAACGCCGATGTCCTTGTTGCTCTGACCTGTTTGTCAGTCTCAACACGTGGCTCTGCAGTGAAGCTGCTGGGTGTCATTGAGCGACACACACACACACACACACACACACACACACACACACACACACACACACACACAGTATGACTGACGATGACGCAGACGCCTGTGAAAAAGCATGATCTCTGGCATTCGTCACTCGAATGGGAGCGAGTTGCTGCACTGCACTCGTGAGCTGTGATGTCAGCAGACTCATTAGAAAACACAGCCGCTGTGACGCTGCCTCCTGTTTTTAACTTTCCTTCAAAGGTTCAGCGTTTTCGTTGGTGAACAATCACCTGAAAATAAGAATCATTATGTTTTTGTTTATACTTTATAATGAGCCTGTTTCTACAGACAGCGCAGCTCCTCTTCCACACAGTCCACTTTGTTTCTCGTTACACTTTTTCACTTTGTTGCCAAGAGTTGATGAGAAGGTCGATACTGTTCTCATGTTTGTGTGTTAAAGTATGAAGGCAGGAGGCAATTAGCTCAGGTTAATAAAGACTGAAAACAGGAGTAAGTAAAAAAAAAATACACTTGCCAACACCTCTGAAGTTTGTTAATTTAATTCTCATCTGATGTAGTTTTGTGATCAGTGAAGCTTTAGACCAATGTGAATAAAAGTATTTTTCCAAAATATCAAACAATTTCTTTCGTTTTTCATCTTTTTCATCCTGTGATTCACCGTCCTTCTCCCTCCCTCTCTCTCTCATTCACAGTCTAAGTCGCTCAACAGCAGCGTCTCTCTCCCTCAAACCAAAGGAAACTTCGATGTGTCACTATTTTATTTTGCAGCATCGACCGCGAGCCAGAAACAGAAACTGGTTACATAATAAAAAAAAGTCAGAACACAACTGGGAGAGTATCACAGCATCATCCACGAACTCCACCTGGATAGTCTCAGTTCCAGAGACGTTTCAGGCCGACTGTGGAACAGTTCGATCTCTGAAAAGTTGAACTGCTTCGCCATAGGTCACTGCCTTTTCTTTCAGCACCCTGTGAAACATCACTGCAGCCTAAACACGCCACACGCCAGTACTGCAATACTGTATTTGCAACATATCTATATCTACTTGGCATTAGTGCTATGAGAGTTTGGAAAGTTGTAAGATTTATTACATGTCTGTCTGTAAATGATCTTGAAGAGCGCCATCTCATCGAGGGTGGGAGGACGTAAAACAGAGCATGTGGGTCTCGTTGGACAAGAAATGGTTTTTCTGGTTTAGTTTGGAGGCACACGGAGATCTGACCTCACCCAGCATTCCCACACCTTCTTAAGCATTGGGTTGCATTGGCAGCAGATTGAACAGGGTGTTCCAGACGCTATGTAATCCCTTTAGTGAGTTCTGGGTCTTCCCTGGGGTCTCCTACCAGTTGGACAAACAGATATCAGTGTTGGACCTCACTGGTGGCTGAATCTAATCCAATCTGATCTGATAGGAGAGTTGTGGTTTGTGGAATCACACACGGGTGCATTTTTAGCTGTCCACATATTTTTGGCCATGGTAACGTGTTTATCAGGGGGTTGGGGTGTGGTTATTTGGGGGATGAAGACGCTGATGTTGATGATGATGTCAGCGCCTGCCTGACGCTGCAGAGCCTCAGATGGGACAGAGAGGAGGGGGTGAAATGAGTCAGGCAGGGGGACAGAGATGGATGAGGAGTCAACAGGGACAATTTAAAAGAGGAGAGGAGAGGGAGAGGGAGAGGGAGAAATGTGAGGAGCGATGCAGATACGCAGAGCGAGAGATAAAAGAGAGACACAGAGGGTAAAAGATAAAATGGAGAGGAGACAGAAGAGCGATGGCAGACTGGGTGACATCACTGCTGGCGGTCACAGGCCAGTGCTGCATTGCAGGTACCAGGACGAGGAGGAAGAAAGAAAGAGAGGATAAAGAGGAGCAGGACAGAGAAAAACAACTCCTCGTGTTAAGCTTTTCCCCAGACACCTCCTCCCCTCAGACTCCTGCCCTCCCTGCAGCAAACGTTTACAGTCACAGTCAAATTAACCTATTTACTGGACGATGTTTGAGTTCTGGGAAGTATTTTTCCATTTGAAAGTTTCCTTTAAACAACATCCTCAACACAGAAACACACGAGCTACAATCAAGGGTAGCGAGGTCATGTCCACGGCTTTAGAAAGTACAACTGTTAACAGAGTAAACAAAACTACAAAAATAAAAGTAATTAGGGAAACAAGGAGTATTTTGGGTGTACTTTTGTTCCCAGTATTTCTACAGCCCTGCCTAGAAACCAAGCAGCAACCTCCGTGCAAAGTGAAGCAAACTGAAGTACCAAAAACTGCAGTTCCTCAAATGTCCACTTGAGGCTGGCTCCAGAAGTGAGTCAGTCTCCATAAGTCCCCATGTTTCACAGCAGAAATAAACATGTTTACAGCCTGGTACAAAAAACTGTTTTGGTCTCTGTAGCTAATTTTAAGGAATTAACAGCGTGGCCACTTTGATTGACAGGCCGGTGCTGTTACAGGTGACTTGTTTGAGCAACCAGGCGTCATTCAACCCGTCTCACAGTCCGCGTCTTTGCCGGTGTTTAGATCAGTCGGGGGGCAGCAGAGTGATGAGCGACGTCACGGGTATGGTGTCCATTCTTTATACTGTCAGTGATACAAACATGGGAAGTTTCTGAGAATTCATGCCACCACCCTGGAGTCTTAGCTGCTATTCCTACAGAGTAAAGAACCCTGACTGCCAACAGATTTAAACTGCTGAATATTTCTAATCAGGTTTCAGTTAAATGTGCAGTAAGCTCCCTGATTGGATGCTGACATCTCTCCTTCATGTGCCACTGACTCCAGAAATCAAAGAACACAAGAAGAGTTTCATGCCACCCAAGACTTAAACCATGAGTCACCTAACATTATCTGTGAATGGGACTTTTACTGAGACACACCTGAATCATTAACCTCCTCCTCCTCCTGCTCCTGTACTTTTACTTTATGCTGACCTCATGAGAAAGAAAAACTACAGCATCTTTCTTGTCCTGGTGTTTAGTTCACAACTTGTACTCAAAGCACATTTGACATTCATCCAAGCAGCAACCTCTGTGGCTGTGAAGTGAAGCCAATGTGGAAGAACCAAAATCTGCAGTTCCTCAAACGTCCACTTGAGGCTGGCTCCAGAAGTGAGTCAGTCTCCATAAGTCCCCATGTTTCACAGCAGAAATAAACATGTTTACAGCCTGGTACAAAAAACAGTTTTGGTCTCTGTAGCTAATTTCCCCGTTCATGACACCTGTACTGAGGGTGAATTTATATACAACTCACCTGTTCACATTATATGCAGTTTTTTCTATTTTGGGGTTCAGTATCTTGCTCAAAGACAGGAATTGAACCCATGACCGTCCCATTACTGAGCCTTAAATAAAAACTACCAACATCAAAATCAAAAAGGTTTTTCAGGTGTCATCCATCCTTCAAACTTCCTTCATGTTCATAGCTGACAGATGATAAGCGCGGCAGCACGCAGGTCAGAGTGTGAGCCGTCGCTGTCGATAAGTCGTCCTGCTCCTTCTCGGATCGATTCGTCCTGCCTGCCTCAGCAGCTGGAGCACAAAGCAGTGAGGTCAGTGCTTTGTAGCATAAAGCAGCCGGGGGGTGTTAATGTGTGTCAGTGAGTGTCAGACAGGACGCTGATGAAAATGACACAAGCTGCATGCTGAGCAAAGCTTTAAGTACCATTTCCTTATGTCATCTATTGTTGCTGTGCACAACAACTATGTTTGGCTCGCTTTCATGTAAGATCAGATTTATTAGAAGGTGACGGAGGATTCAGAACCTACAAGTGTTTTTAGTCCAATTGATTTATTTCTTAAATCATTTGTTAAAATTAAAAATAACAAAAGAACAAGCGCTGACTTTGAAGCTTGAAATCTGTGCGTTACCGTGAGCAACCAGGTATCATCAGCCCAGGTGGACACTCCGCATCTTTGTCAACTTTTAAATGAGCCAAGAGGCGAAAGAGGCAACACTCTTCAGAAACCTGAGTGGGTGATGTCACGGATACCACATCCATGTCTTTATACTGTCTGCAGTTTTATTGTTTTGCCTGGTTCAGACTGTAAGAAGTTTATTTTGGAGTTGGAACTGGTGGTCAACTTCCCAAAATGGATGGCAACTGCTGAGCCCTGTCCAATATTTTAGTGAGTACAGTACTGAGCAGAAGAAATAACTCAATATATTGATTAACATGTAGCCTCTAACACATTTTCCCCACAGATGAACCTGTCCAAGGTTTTCCAGGCATTATTATAATGGATCTCGTTCTTCGAAGGCTGAGTCTCTTTGTACAAAACAATCTGCCAAATGAATATCAGGTGATGTAAAACAGATCTTGCCATTAAGCTGTCCCAGTTCATTGATTGGTCTGCCCCCAGTGACCCGACACAAGCAGAGACATTAAGGAGAGCTCTACCTCAGCATTAACTGCATCACGCTGCAAAAAAATCCTTATGGGGGTGACAAAAATCAAATGAGTCAGTGTCATGTTGAAGCTTTTAGGAGAGATCGATGACCTCATGTGCCAAAATACACCGTGCTGGAGCTTTGAGGGGCTCAGGCTGGCACATGAGAATCCATTAACAATAAACCAAGAAGGCCAAAGCCATGATCCGAGTGTAAACAGCCCTTACCTTCTCTTGTACTCGTCTCTTTCTCTCTTCACCTTGGCCAGCACGTTGTACAGGGCCCTGATCTCAGGTGTGATGGTGTCAATCTGGACCCCGACACCGTCCGGGTGCGTCCAGGAGACTCCGGGGCCCGTGACGCACGACTCCCTCCCGGTGCCAAACCGGCGTGTGTGGTTGAAAGACCAGATCGTGCCGGGGAGGAAGCGCGGGGGAGGAGGGGGGATGTTGTTGGTGTTCGTCCCGGCGTGTGAGGCGTATTTCTCGTTGATGTTGGTGATTGTCCGGGATGGGTCGATGGGACTCAGCGCGGGACTGATGGAGAAACCGGACGTGGTGAGGTTAGAGTTTGAATCCGTGGTGATCGGGTTGAGGTTGTTGGCCTGCAGGTATTTGTTGTCAAACAGAGGAGGAGGGTTCAGGGTTGGAGAGAGGAGGCCGCCGGGGAGGTAGGCCGGGTTGTTCGCGTTGTGGAGCGGGATGAGGCCCGGTCTGGTTGGAATAGGCCCAATAAACCCAGTCTGGACCCCCATCTCTTTGGTCAGCGGCTTCTGATGTCCATCCCCTCCGCAGTTCCCCTCCAGGGCCTGCTGCAGCTGCTTCTCCAACACCTTATTCCTGCGCTCCAGTTCGTGCACTTTGGCCAAAAAGCAGCGGAAGCGCAGGTTCAGAGTCTTCAGGACGCTGATGTTGGATCCCAGGTCGTTGCGCAGCGCCGTGGCGGCCGGTGGTACGCGGTGCAGGGGGCTGCTCAGGTGCAAGTAGGCGAGGCCCGATGGTGGCAGGGCGCCTAGGTCCAGCCCGGACAACCCATCAGGCCCGAACCCACCGTGATCCCCAAGGAAGTATCCAGGATCTGGGATGGCGGAGTCGACTTGGCCTGTCATCTGATGGTGCTGCTGCTGCGGGGCCAGGAAACCGCTCTCCCCCAGGACCGGATTCATGCTCGAGTAGGAAAATCTGAAGTGCTCGAAATCCGGCATGAACCCAGACTTCTATATGTTCAACTCTGCGGGTCTAAAAATCTGATTATCGCCCTTAACACCGGAATCAGGCCCAGCAGCAGCCTCAGCCTCGTTTCTCCTCCTCCTCCTCCTCTGATGATGAGGATCACCTTTACGCAGAGCTGTGTGTGCTAAAGTCAGATAATGCGGTTTAAAGAGGACGCTTTAAGGGCCTTAAATGCAGCAAAACAACTGAATCCCACCTGGATATCACAGCAAACCGGAGCTGATGCGCTGTGAGGGAGAAAAACAACAAGGTGCCTCTGAACTCGCAGACAAACAGCTGGCCCCTGCAGCAAAATCAGATTACCGAGTTTAACTTTTACGCAGGACTAATTTCCCGTCGATAGATCACAGTGGTGACGCGCAGGATTTAAAGAAAAAATGTTATTCTAAGCGTTAGAATAAACCCGCACAGATATATTTGACAGATTTAACGCAGATGTACGGTAGTCAGAGGAGACGACACTAACTTTGGCTCCAGCTAAGCAGGTGAAATGAGTCCGAGCGGAGTGTCGAGCAGCGGTGCAGCACAGCTCAGGGATAAACACAAGTGCATGACTGCGGCTTTCACATACCGTACACGCGGTAATAGAGGAGCACCGGGCAGGCCTGTCAGCGCTACCGTAGTGATCAGAGTAGAAGTGCACCTTTTTAGGGTCTCCAAACTTTCTGGATTAAACGTTAGATTATTAAATGCGTTTTTATAATGATGAGTTCAACGGTCAGACAACAAGAATAAATCTCACAAATAAACTTTTTTTAGAGTCCTAGTGCTCAGTCACAGCTGCTAGTTTGTGTGTTCGCTGCATGGCAGATGTACGGAAGACCAAAGCAGTCATGCATTCATACATTTTATTGCCTCCATTTTGTCTTGATAACAAGTTAATTTAATTTGTTTTTGCATATCATTATATAGAAATAACAACATTTTTCCAAACTTTTTTTTCTGGAGATTAACGGCATAATTAATGAGATCTCGAGAAATCAAAAGGATGTTTTTAAATCTTCGCAGGGAAAATAAGTATATCATTTGCATGTGATGGAAATCTCAGGCCTATCACATTTCATTCATTAACTTGAGAATTAAACTTAGATTAATTCAAGATCTTGAGAAAACTATGACCTTATGTCGGTATAACAATATTTGTTATTTCCAAGATACTGACATAAATAACTGGAGATCTTGAAATAACATATATTATGCTGTTATCGAGAAAACAGGAAATAAAATGTATGACTGCAAGGCTGCTTCTGTACAGAGAGAGAAAATGTCATTTGTAAAATTTGTGAATGAAACTGTAAACCACATGTTTAGACCTTCTTTGCCCTTTTCTTTTAAACAATAAGAAGTGTGCGTCAGCAGTTATTTTAATATTTTTTGGAGGGGAGGGAGGTCCCTGTTTAGAAAAACACTCTACTGTCCTCCATTTATACCCACTGCCTTTACTGGAGCTAATGTTTCAACATCTTCATTTTATTTCTGGCGTTTCTCCCAGAAACTAATATCATACTCTGCATTAAACTCAGTGACATTTGTCTGGGCACTCTGCCTAAAATGATGTCGAATGGCTCATAGTTTAAATTAAGTATTTTAACTAAATGCACCAATACAATACAATACAGACTGATGACAAATTATAGTTATACTTTGTGTTTTTCTTACTAGAACATCAAAAATCTCTGCAGTAAAAAGGGTCTATTTATTTTAAATATCAAAATGTATGTCCTGTAGAAACATATTGTTTAATTGAGTTGCCCGACAGAGTTATAGCTTGCCCCCTGGAATTGTTGTTTGCTGTTGGTAGTCCTAGGAGAGGAGTTCCTCTCCGGAGAGCTGGGACGCCCCTGATCTGGTAGGAACTTGTAGGACGTTAATGTTGACGTCATGGTGTGAAGTAGGTCTGTCTGGGAGGATTAGCAGTTCAGTTTTTGAGAGGTTCAGCTGGAGGTGGTTTGCCTTCCATCCATGTATAGAGGCACTCAATCAACCATGCAAAGGCCGAGGGGTCTTCAGGTGGGAAATGACAGAGCGTCATCTGCATCGCAGGGACACAAGAAGCCATTTAAGTGGATAATAGGACCCAGAAGGGGCCCCAGTACCGAGCCCTGGTGCACCCCTGCGATGAGGATATGCCAGGGTATGTTGAACGAGCGAGGGAGGAGATTCAAAATCTCTGACTCTCATAGTTTGAGACTGTTAGAGATAGTTAAGAGAGACAAATGATTTCTATAAACTTATCCGGAGTGATATCCCTCTTCACCTACTGTACGGCTTCCTCTCAACTTCCATCCCTCCGAGGTTCATCATGTTGGACAAATTAACTAAATTAATCTTGGCCTTCCTCCCAGACATTAATTTCTTACTTGCACCAAACTCAATGTCACTTGTCTTGGCAGGACAATTAGAACAGATTTAGTGTTCTGGCTGAGATATTTCCCCCCAGTAGCAGTGTGAGGTTAGACACTGCCATCCAAACCCATTCAAAATACTGAAAACAGACCTACAGAGACTCTCCACAAACTGAGGACTTTATTATCATGTTAAGTGCAAAGGAGCCACTGTGCATGTTTAGTGCAACAAGACCATTCAGTACAACGCAGTTCAGTGCTGACTGCAGTCCTCACTGCTGGATGGAACAGAGGTGACTTTATCATATAAAAAGATATCGTTATCATTATTATTATCGTTACTATCATCATGAGCTAGACATTTGTCATAGAAGAGTTTGCTCCCGGGAATGCATGGCACTGCATCCAGTTACAGGTGGAGGAAGAGGGAATCATGGGAAGGAACGATGAGTCGTAAATGGACTTTACTCCTTTGTGAACATGTGCTGGACCAGGTCGCACACGCGGTTGCTGTAGCCGAACTCGTTGTCGTACCTACGGGCAAACGGTGAACAGAGAGGGTGTCAAATAAAAAAGTCACATCTCTTTTATGTCTTCTTCTTTCTTTCATTCGAACACAGGAACTGTAATCCACAGAGTGTCGAAGAAACAGCTCCCCGACTCAGAGTCCCTCCTGGTTTCCTCTGATTTCCCTGTCATCAGCTGACACTGGTCAATCTCCAAACTTTGACCGATTTCTCCCCTCATCCTCGACCCTTCAACCCTTAAAATGTAGCTCCTTCTTTAAAACATTTATTATTATTTAAAGATTTTATTCTGCATCACACCTGTCCTCCAGGCTTCCGTTAAATTAAATTCCTTGCCCCTTAGATTTTCCAGCATTTCAGAGCCCCATAGAAGATTTTAGTGACAAGAAACTGCTTGTCAAAATAAAGTTAGACAAGTTGCACGATTGTAAACTCACCATGAAACCAGCTTGACGAAGTGCTCGTTGAGAGCAATGCCGGCGCCGGCGTCGAAGATGGAGGAGTGAGGGTCGCTGTTGAAGTCTGTGGACACAACCTGAGCACAAAGAGGCGAACGGTTCATACATGTACAAGTACAGTGGATACATGTACGGTTTGTAAGAAACTGGATCAATGAATGACTGAATGAAAAGTGTTTTTAATTCAATTTGCAGAGACGTCTTGATCTTCTATCATTGTAGACGTGCTGCCATCTAGTGACTCGTGTATGCTCCTACACATTCTCCTATAAAAACCTGTTGCCCTGTTCACATCAGTCTATAATTACAGAAGTATGCATGTTTTCTGTACCTGGTCCTCTGTGTATCCCAGGATTCCCTTCATGGGTCCCTCAGCAGCAGCCTTGATGACCTTCTTGATGTCGTCATATTTGGCCTGAAGGACAAGACGTAATAATTAAACCGAGATAGGTGAGAAACTGCTTATTATAAAGTATGAGTGGGCAGCATTTAAAAAGCCTAAATAACAGAATTCACAATAGATAAATGTGTAGGGTGAGTTCAGAAATACTTACGGGCTTCTCCAGACGGACGGTCAGATCAACGACAGAGACATTGGGGGTTGGGACACGGAAAGCCATACCGGTCAGTTTGCTGTAAAAACAACACATTAGTAACATTTTCAAATATATTCCTCTCTGATCTGAAACTTTAGAAGGGACTGAGGATCCAGGTGACTGCTCGGTGAACCAGGTCAGACGACCCTAAGTAAAAACAGGTGAAGGTTAATCGTACCCGTTCAGCTCAGGGACGACCTTGCCCACAGCCTTGGCGGCTCCGGTGGAGGCGGGGATGATATTCTGGGAGGCACCGCGTCCATCCCTCCACAGCTTACCAGAGGGACCATCAACGGTCTTCTGTGTGGCGGTGATGGCGTGGACAGTGCTCTGCAAGAGGAAGCCCGGGAGCAGAAAGACGCATTAGAAGACGGATTCATGCTCAGTCATCAAACAAACCAATTAATTGATGATTTTTAGTTATTAAAGGTTCTAGAACCTATAGACATCTCGTACATGAGGTTTTGGCACCTGTTAGACCAAGTAAGCTCATCCAAAGGCAGGACAGGCAAAACTTTTCAAGGTCTTTCAAGGCCTAATTCTCTCTACTTACACTCCTTACTTTCGATACAGCTTACTTTGAGACACAGGTCAAGGTAGGGCTGCATGATCATTGATTTTAAAGTAACTCTTCGCCTTTTGCTCCAGACATTTCATTTTTCAAGTTTTGGAGGAGGTTGTAAATGAAGCAGGATTAGCAGTGTTCATTTTCTTTACCATGAGACCCTCAACGATGCCAAAGTTATCGTTGATGACCTTGGCGAGGGGAGCCAGGCAGTTGGTTGTGCAGGAAGCGTTGCTGTGGAGACAGAGAGTACATGTATTACATACAAACTATACAAAGTTGAGGCGCTATTTATATCATAAGCGCACAGAGACTCGGGATATTTTAGGAGTTGATCTTGGTTTGACATTCTTTTTTTTTTTTTGGCAGAGTGCTTAGAAACATCGAGGTGTCCACATCTGTCCTTGCCAGATGTGAAAACGTTTGACAACAGGAGGACCAGGTGAGTCACTCCAGCTCAAACAGACGTGTCTCACTTCAGATTATGAATCCTTCCAATTTAAAAAGGTTGTTATCATAAACTACCAATGATCAGCATACTGTGTTAAATAACTATGTGCATCTTTATTACACCATCTGTTCAGTGCAGAGAAAAACATCCGAAACTCACCTGACAACCTTCATGGAGTTGTCGTACTTCTCGTGGTTGACACCCATGACGAACATGGGAGCGTCAGCACTGGGAGCAGAGATCACCACCCTCTTAGCTCCACCCTTCAGGTGAGCCTACAGGGAGACACAAGAGGTCAAAGGTCAGGAAATGTCTCTCCCCACATGAATGAAACCTCCCCTTCTTATAATCATCTTCCGGAGAGATCGGCCTAGAACTTACGGAGGCTTTCTCGATGGTGGTGAACACACCGGTGGACTCCACGACGTAGTCGGCGCCAGCATCGCCCCATTTGATGTTGGCGGGGTCCCTCCTGCGAATCATCACATATAAGAGAGGTTAAACAGTGTGAGCACCTGTGTTAAAATGTCAAGCGTGAGGAGCACGTACTCGTGGAAGACCATGATGTGCATGTTGCCGATGACCAGCTTGCCGCCCTCGGCCTTCACCTCTCCGTGCTTAAACACGCCGTGAGTGGAGTCGTACTTGAACATGTAGACCTGCAAGAAACAGTGAAGTATTAAAGTTAGCCTGCAAAGTTACATGATGATTCATGCCGAATGCGAGCCCTCTCACCATGTAGTCCAGATCGATGAATGGGTCGTTGATGGCCACCACCTCGACCTTGCCTCCTGTAGCAGCGGCACGGGTCACCAGACGGCCGATACGGCCGAATCTGAAATGCAGAGGGACATGGTCACCATGGAGACGCTATAAAAGCTGCATGAAAGCAGCTTTTTATGTGCATAACAAACCCTACTTCATCCACCTAACCCCTATCTCCGACCAGCAGGTGGCATTAAAACACAAACAAAGATTGGGGAGTCAGCAGGGCCATACAAGGCCTGCCAACCTTGACTGAAGATAACAGTAGTTGGCACAGGCGGCCAAAAGCCTGTTTGTGCCTAATATGGCTGCCGTCAAAGCAGGTCAAACAGCGAGGGGCCTGAAACTGGAGAGGGGAACAAACGGAGGGCAAAGACCTTCAATGACAACTTCATCCAGCAGGAAGGAGGAGACAAAAGTTAGGCTGTGATAATGAGTGATCTTCTTAGAGAAGAAATCTCAGACGTTCTTTAGATTACGGGAGACGTTTCATCTATAAAAAGGTCACACAAGACATACCCATAGAAAACCGTCCAAGTCCACTCAGGTACACATATCTCCAGTCCCAGTGTTGTTAAACTTGGAACCACCTCAACCCTTCGAGATGATCCCAAAGGCTCATTTAGTTTTGCTTCTGTCTCATGCTTGTTTCAAAGATCATCCGATAAAGTCAGTCAGAGGTGGAGCTGAGTTGACACATTGAGTCTGTGCGTATAACAGAGGTACTGAAAGTCTGGTATGAAGCTTCATCAGAGCGCAGACGAGGCTGCTGCAGTCACACAGGAAAGACTTTTCTTTAGTGGAAACTCTGAACCAGGCGAGATTGAGTCGACACTGAATGTGCAAATATCTGCGTACAACCTCCATGAGAACTGTCGACACTTTCCAAAAGTCATTGCATCACCGCAAGAAAACGCAATGCTCTCTGTTGTCTTGCCAGTGCAGAGATGCACTTTCTTCCCCTAAAAATCTGAGCCTGAAACTCCAGGATGTGGCATGTTTAGTTCAGCTCAAGCCAAGACGATGGAAAGAGAATTTTGATGAGCAGAAACAACGTCCACAACGATGTTTCTAAAGTCAAAGAGTGTGTCTAGTGTGTCTCAGTGCTTGCTGAGGTTTGCTTGGGTGTTACTACTGTTGCTATACTATTTAAGATCAGTCCTGTTATGTAACATCGGCTGTATGTGACACCCAAAGGTCACGTTACATACTTACTCCACGTACTCATGCAACAGTTTGAAACTTAACCATGTGACAGAGACAATCACACACTCTGCAGGCCAAAATAAAAGACCCTGGTCCGTCTACGGAAAGGTCAAGAGTCAAGGTGCACCGAGACGTCTTACGATTGATGGTGGAAGGTCACTGCCATTAAACCGAAATTTGTTTGCATCCAGTATTCAGCATTACCATTATAGAGTAAGAAGATGCCTGCAGAGTTAATAAAACATCCATTTATCTGAGTTTAGATAACTGTCTGCACAGACAGTGATTTTTAGAGCTGCTTTTAAAACGAAAACCTGGCAAATTACTGTGAAACTGATCAAAGTATCAAGAGGTTATCTGCAGCCGCAGGGCTTTTTTACATTAATTAATCCCTGTGAGGAAACTTTTCCTCTGTGTCTGAACCAGTCGAACCATTTATGAGCAGTGCCAGGCATCTAAATACTGCTCTGCTCTGCTCAAAGCTTCAGCAGGTGTATCAGTTTGTCTCTGCAGTGGGACTCTGCCAAATTTCTGCCTTGCTTCACAGGGGGAATGGACATGAGGGAAGTGTCAGTTTTCCTCGGTTAGTTTTGGGAAGCCACCACGCAGCAAGAAGGCCAAAATGGACCCGAGCCCATCCTCTTGTTCCTGAGGCTCAGTGTTGGTGGAATCAAGAAGATAAATCTCCCTGCAGCTCCCGACAGCAGGTGCTCCACAGGAGGAAGAGGAAATGTTCGACCGGTGATCCCCGAGTGCGAGCAGCGTCCATGAACCGCCGGCTGGATGATCTCTGAACTTCAGCGGAAAAGGTTAGAGGGTTAAAAATAGACGAGGGGAGAATAAAAGGAATGTGACAGCTGAGGAGAGCAGCGATACAGACAGAGAGGGGATTGGGGGGGGGGGGGGGGGGGGGGGGGTGAAGGGTGTGGAAGAAAAGGAGGACGCCAACCGTGACACCATAACACCACCGGAGGACTATAAATAACCAGAGAATAGACGGGTCCTGTCCAGAGTACGCTCCTGTCACTTTAACAACATTTGGACAAAGAAAGTCTCAAATACAAAGATGCTCAAGCTTATGTGTTACTGTTTTACATGTTTATTAAAACATTTTATTCCATCTGTCGATTCTTTAGAAGATGTAAACTAAAAAATATTTCTTATGTTATGATACATGAGATTCATTCTGGTCGCGTTTCTTCTTTATTTGCTAGTATTTCCTTGCCACTGTCGCCAAGTGCTCCCTCAGGGTGGGAATTGTTGGGTCTCTGCACATAATATCATAAAGAGTACAGTCCAGACCTGCTTGATATGGGAAGTGTCAAGAGATCGGTTATGATTTAGAGCTATATAAATAAAATCAGTGCTTATACTAGTTTTTCAGACCCAAAAAACGGCTTCCAGCAGCGTGTTTTGTCGACTAATGTAATGTCTATTGATCTCTCGATAATGTTAACATATATATCAACACTTATGTCGACGAAATAAAGTTTTTTTTCCAACTTTCTTGGTTCTCAATCACTTGCCCAAAGCGTCTAATCTACTTCAGAGAAAAATCATGCCATCTCTCCTCGACGAATCACATCCTCATTTCCAATTTCCTCCCTTTTCAACTGACTCGATTATTCTCTTGTCTGGGAGTGAAATAATTAAAATTGACTCTCAGATAATCATTTGAGGGTCACAGGAACGTTGTCCGGGTCTTGTGCCCAGAGGACCTTTACACTTTATACCAGCGATTTAAGAAGACACATCATGTCTAGTTGGATGAAAGCAGCAGCTAAAAACCCAAAATGTAGAAATTTCCAGTAAAGCAGAGAGCTTGTATGTTTGCTAGAGCCCATTAATTCAAACTTTAACAACATGCAGGATGAACAAAATGTTGAAAGGATGAGGATTTTGGATGCTGTCCCTTTTTCTTTGGATTCAAGCTGCTTCCAGAGTTTGTGCTTGCCCTCATAATTTCTATTTTTATTAATAAATGTCTTCTTATTTCTTCCTCACCTGCTTCTTTAACATCCCATTTAAAGTTTTCCAGTGCCACGCAGAAGTGGCAACACTAAATAATTACTAAACTCAAAGCTTTATTATGAACATGGGACAACACCACTGCATAAAACAACTATTGTTATTAAGCTGAGCACATAACGGCTGCTGTTAGAAAGATTTTCCAAAATAAATCAAATTAAAATCAAAACTCACCCGTTGATTCCAATCTTCACCATTTTGTCTGATATGGTCTTAGTCCTCACTAGAAAAGATTTAATACACATTTAATACAACAAATAACACAATAAAGCATGAACATCCAAACATAATTACTTGACTAATATCTTGAATTTAAAAAATTACTAGGGGATTGTAAAACTAAAGTGTTTTGACACTTTGCACGGAGCTCACCGTCAGTGAATGCACCTCAGTCTGCTTGTCCTCAGAGGAGAAGTGAGAGCGGGGGACGAGCGGAGGTGTCGCCGCCTTTTATACCCCCCCGGCTCGCCGGTTGGCCACGCCCCCTGTGAGAATGTCAAGGTCGCGCGACGCTCAAGCTGTCTGTCAATCAAGGTTTACACGACTTTTTTTTACACGATGAGAAAAGATTTAAAACACCTGAACTCATGTAAGCTTAGTTAAAACCATCCTGAAAAGACTGGTTTATTAAAGTTTGACAGCATGTGATTTTTAATGTCCTATTTTCTATAAAATATCCATCCTCCGACAGGGAAAGTAGTTCCGGCGCAGGTGGCGGGACGAGTTATGTGGTTGCTAAGCAACCAAAGAACGCCAAACAAGCTAGCTAGGTGGTGATTTTCTGATTTCTCAATAATATTTAAATTAAAGCAAGATTTCTGATTTCTGAAATAACCTTTAAGTTGAACTAAACTGTTCATATCAATACAGTTCAGCCGCTACAGCCAACTTGACCAGTGTCTTATGGTGGCTAACGTTGGGTAATATCATGGAAGCTATGGTTAGCATACAGAAAACAAACATAAATAGACAATGTTGTATGAAAATACATGAAGTCAGTTTCTTTATGAGTATTCCCCACTTCTCTCTTCTCTCTTTGTCATTATATTTCAGATACAAGTCTATCTCAGCTGATCCAAAATATATTTCAAATAGGTTTACTCATAGTGACACCAAAAACGTCAACGAAATGTTAGTAATATTTATTTATGACTGAATTACTGAATACTGGAGATTCAAGAGAATACTTACACACACACATTGTAAAATAACCTTCAGTATCTGAGGGACTCTGTATAGTAATGACAGTTTTTATAAATAATATCAAATATATAAACATTAAGTTGTGATGTGATTTCTTCTTATTGTCTGACACAGTCCTGATATATCTATAAAATTAAAAAAAGGCTATGTATTTATATGAGTATAAAGTGTTAAATAAAATACTATAAAATACTATGTATAATATGTAAAATACAGTTTAATAAAGTTAAATACATAAATAAGGTATTATTAATAACATTAATAAAACAAACAAACTATGCAACCATGCCAACGTTTTAACAGTCTACCTGCTGTATATACTTATTTTATCATATTATTATTTATCACTGGTGTTTGTCACAGACTCTCTATTTAAATTGATTTCAGTGCCATTCATTAAGAAATAAAAGCTACTGATGAAACCTCTTTGTTTATTGATTACTTCACACACAGTTTAAAGTCAGTCTTTTAGTCCTCAGTCCCAAACCAGACCTCTCCGCCCCCCCCTCCTCGCTACCCTCCTGTCCAGTGTCATGTTCACTGTATAACGCTGTCGGTCATGTGATGCTGTGGAGCTCAATGCTACATGACCCACAGCACGTACAGAGAGGAGGTGGAGAGGAAATATCATGGCAGGTTCACTCAGGCTTTAAGTTGCCTCAGTCAGAAGAGTTTTATCATGAATTCAACATTCCTCCAGCTGCAGAAGAAGAGTACATCACTACATCTGCATCAGTGTCGGTGATCGATACTAATGATTAAACAATTCACCAGCTGCAGAGATTTTAAATTCTCAGTTTCAGCTGCATTTACCCTCATAACTGAATCAATAGACACATTTATTAAAGTTCTTTCAGTAGAAACTGTCACTTTTTGGCAAACTGGTGAACATATTTCTAGTTGCTCTGCGATACCTGGAGGCCTGCTGGGTGTGTTTGATGAAGCTCAAGTCTGTGTGTTGTAATCAAGGAGCAGCTGGAGCAAATACACGACTCCACCGGTACTGGATTTATTTGCAATGAGCTGTGTTGAATCACGATCAGTGCATCCATTCTTGAAGCAGTTGCAAAACATCCTGAAGTGATGTAGGCACTGACCCCAGGGCAGACCCAGCGCTCACTGGAGGGACTTATGTAGCTCATCCTGGCCTGGGAATACCATGGGATCCAGCAGGAGGAGCTAGAACTGAGTTGCTGGGAAGACAGATGTCTGGAATGATCTGCTAAACGGTAGGGAATGGAATGACATGTAACATTTCTACAATTTGGCATCCCCAGTGTCAGAGTGCATTGCCACTGTCGTGCATATGCTTGCCCACTGTCATGTCTTGGCTCTCTTTCTTTGCACAGGCCTGAGAAACCTCCTCTTCCCAGTGGTCAAAAGCTTGTTTGCTAGAGGTCTAGATACCAACACTGCCCTGGTGCTTTGCTTTGGTGATCTCATCAATCACTGACGACACCGGCTCTTCTCCCTGTAAGCATTCTACCGTGCTGAAAACCTCCTCGTCTTCCCAAAGGTCTAAAACTCCTGTGGTACAAACACTAACACTCTACCGGTGCTCTGAGCTCACAGTCCAGGTAGCCTGGCTAACAAACTGAGCTTACAGCAGCTACTGTACAGTTGGCAATGTTGTGGAGAAATTGCTGAAGTCAAAGGTCAATGGTGAGGTCAGGAAGAAAGAAAGTGTTCAGGAGCCTCTGATGTCTTATGCTGTATTATTTATTTATGGACGCTTGATCAAGGAGAATTAGAGACACTGTCAAAGTTCATCAGAAGTGCCTGAGTCGGTCTCACATTCTGCCCAACTCATCCTGGTGGATCGACTTTAAACCCCAAGATAACAGCACAAATACTACACGCCCAGAATGAGTCACAGAGAATGTCTTTACCCATGGAGGTGTTACTGTCAGCATGTTCTAGTCTGGAGACACAGATGTCTATTTACGCAGATTGGACCGTCAACAACAAGATATCTATTATGTCTATGAAGGCAGCAACAGGTCTCTGTGACCCTGGACACCACAGTGTTGAGATAGACTGGCACCTACTGTTCTCAACCAAAGCCAAACAACTAACACTGCAGAGGACCTTAAGGCCACACGTGACCTTGTGTGACCTAAGGATAGAAAATTACATAACATTTACTTCACTGTCCATCATAAACTCTGTAAATCACAGAGAGTTGAGGACATCAGAAGGAAAACCAGAAAACATTTCCTCATAAAATATGATCCAGTTTCACCAAAATCAGTGAAATAGTTGGTGCCGTAAAGCGTTACATATTTCTTGCTGGGAAAGACAGAGACAGCATTCATCTGTTTACATGTCAGTGCATCATCGAAATGATTTAAATCTAATAAATCTGTTATTTTATGGTAGAAAAGTTACATAATGTTGCGTTAAAGTGCGACATAAATCATCTCCAAAACTAATTCACGAACAAGTACGTAATTAATTCGACTCTAACTTTGGGCTGACGACCTAATAGAGACAGATGTCGTCGTGTTTGTGTTGATTGAGAGCTCCGTCTATAAAATGAAATCTCTCGTGTCTCCTTCACAGACAGACCGTCCCAGTCTATTCTCGGATAATCAGTCTGCAGGCCACAGATCATAACTCACGCCGTTTTTTATTCTGCAGACACACTGTTTACACACAGTGGAGCAACATCTGTCCAGTCTGTTACTGATGGTGCAGGCAGGGCAGTTTATTAGGCAACATGAGCGGGCTACAAACCGAAGACTTTCCTGTCACTATTTTTATTTTTGTTGTTAGAGTGACCACAGACAGGCAGGAAGGTTTCGGTATGTGCCAACACAAAACTCCATCATGAAATCTATGAACTTTCTGTGTCTCGTAGGAACAACTTGCATGCAAGTTTCTGAACGTCTATGAGTTTTTGAAGCCATAATTTCAGTTTAGGTCAGAACAGACTTTGATTTCAAGTCTTGACTTCAAACATAAGGCTGCTATTATTATCTTATTGTCAACAAATCGCCATGAGTACATCAATCCCTCTTCTTATTTCTCAATTTGTACAATTTTCCCCCAACTCCTCTTCCTGTGTCTTAATCCATCCCAACAGAAATGGGAACCGAGGCAACAGGCATTAATAAAATCAGAATCCTTCCTTCCTTGGGAGCTGTCATTTTAAAGCAACATCAGTTAAATACGATATATCTGGAACAGCTGCATCACCTCTCCATCGTCACGTCCCTTTTATACACCACAGGTGCCAGAAGTTTACACCTGTGCGTCATCGTTCTCCATGGGCTCCACCAGCAAGACCCACTTCAGGAATTAAGACGACATGAGTGAGATGGATTTTCAGGTCACAAGCTGTAGAAGGTCTCTGAATATGTTCTCCTCTCTTAGCTCCAATCTCATTGATTCCCACTGAACATATAACCTTTGAAAACACCTCACAAATATATAGTCATTTATAAAATGGCAAAAAAAAAGCTCCTAAACTATTTTATAGGGACTATTTTCAGTGGCGGATTAATCCACATTTGAGTATTTGGGGCAGCAGGACGATATCTGTGGGACTGACTCGAAATAAACTACAGCGTGTGTGTTCGTGGTCATGAAGGAAGTGTGGGATTCAAACCTTTGCTCACAATGCTGCAGATGAACATACAGTTCTTTAAGTCAGCCGGTGCAGGGTGAAGTAAAGGTCGGTCTATAAATACGACATCCACCGAGCCTGAGCTCTCTCTCCGTATACTCTCGATATGTCAGAGGGTGTGTGACATTCGGCAGGACGACAAGGCGCTTTTGGTTGGGGTCAAAGGTTAACACAACCAGAGGCAAGAAACATCTGTGAAACAAAAGGTTGGTTTGAATGAATGAAAGCATGACACGACACAAAAAGAGCCAACCCGCTCGGATAAGACAGACGTGGGTCTTTTGTGTGGACATGCATGTTGTGGTGTAATGGTTTACACACCGGCAGTTTATGTAAGATCCAGTCTGGAAACGCTTTGTTACTGGTCAGGAGTGCATTCCAGCTACACTGATAATTCCCACGATCCACCACAAGCGTGCTCTATCAAATAAAAAGGGAACCTGGTTGCTATGGCAGCAGGTTAGCTATTCAAGTGTCACCCGTGCCTGTGTAATATTTGTCTTTGTGCCTCTCAGACTGTGCAAACGTGTCGGATTCTGCCTCCACAATGTCTTCGGGACTAAACTGCCCACCTAGTATATAAGGTGTCAGTAAGCAGGACTTTAACTAAAGGATATCAGGCAGGTATGATGTACCTGAAAACACCACGGTGTAAAAATAATCCAGCAAGGTCAAATAAAACAAGAAGCTGCAGCCACAAAGCAGGAAATCAACTCATCCAGTTGTTTTTTCAGGGGGCATCGTTTTCCATGAGATGATTGAGGCTCAAACTGTTTACGGAAGTGACCTTTTACCATTTAATTTTTAAGCTGATGACACTTTTAGCATTCCCCTTTCATTAAAGAGTGAATGTGACAGTGGATGCGAGGGAAAGAAAAATAAAAAGACGCGCCACAAAAAGGTCAAGAAGCAGATTCGAGTCCAGATGACGGGAGTGGGCGTTTAAAAAAACCCTGCTGAGCCACCAGGACGACAGACACGGAGTCTGATCAGCATCTTCCAACATGTCACAGGATGTGCTGTTTGAGTTTGAGGTGTTTCATCCGCGTCTCACTTTTAATTACCAAGCTCTGCAAACGTTCTTTATGTAACAACTGCAGCTGAAAGATGATAAATAAATGGACAGACCATCCCGTTCAGATGATCAGGATGTTTCTTGCAGAGACTGTCGGCAGGTTTTGAGGTGGCCCTGTGTGTGTCTGTGAATGTGCAGATGTTCATATTGTTTTTGCAAAAGGCACCATGATGAGCAGCCGTCACCACTAATGGATCAAATGACACTTTGATAAAGGAAGTCTACAATGGAGTAGACAGTGTGCATATAAAGTGCACACAGGAAAAAACATGAAATGATTTTTGTCTTTATTTAAAATCATTTTTAAAACATGAACCTCCTGATCGCACCCAGACAGTATTTATTTGGAAAATAGATTTAATCCTATAGTTACAGATGTATTATTATTATTATTATTTTGTTATTATAGATTTTATGAGGAGAAAAAATGTGGGAAGGACAAAGAAGGAAAATGCTTCTTATTATTAAATTTTAAAATATGCATCATAAAATGAGAAACACTATTATCATCACTGCAACATTAAATAAAAAACATTTCTTTCGTAACAGTGAAGAAGAACACTGGTCCATTTCTTTAAATGTCCCTGTACTGCCCCCTTCTGGACTGAGGTCTCTCTAAAGTGATTCAATTAAAGGGATACATTTGTTTTGAAGATTTTAATAACACAACAAACTTCATTAAACTTCTGTGTTTATTAGAAAGTTTTCATTAGTCAGGAATAAACTCAAAGCTGAAGCAGACACTTCCTAAAAAATGTTTATCCTGATAAAAAAACATCCTAAATTTGGGGTTAAATGATGTTTTGTGCTTCATTAACGTTCAATATTATCATTTTGATTTCAAACATAAGTAAATATATATATATATTTTGTATACATTTCCGATAAATAATGAAATTAATGCTGCAAACCGCCTCAAACAGATGAGGTGAATAACATGTGTTGTACTGGAATTGTGTGACGTGTTTTAGTTTTTATGGTTTCTGAGACTTTTAACTCACCAGTTCATGTCAGATGGATAAAAAAAGTGTGAAGAAAATAAGAGTGAGTCCAGATTTTCAGAGCAGCGTGACAAACTGCAGCAGCTGTCAGATGTAAACCAGCCATCATTTTGTTCTTGTTTCTTTGCTCTATGATTTCCACAGGTCATTTTAGACGATATTCTCATTTCTAATAAACTGCACAGCTGTTAACTAGCGGACAGAAACCTAGGATCATTTTCCTAAACTTTAAGTTTGAATCTTGCTCTCTCGAGGCCACATAAAGCAGAAATTAAAGGAAGAGACGCTCCAGAGGTCAAACAAACATGCAACAACATAGAATTAAATAAACAATGCTGACTCGCAGATCACAGCTGGAAACCACAGCAGGTTTGATTATCTCGTTAAATGAAGTCCTGCCACCGGTCGCCATTTTAACCCACCTTCTCCTCGCAGGATTGGACCATCCGTCTTCATCGAGCTGCAGCCTCTGCCTCAGCCTGGGCCGGACTCGCTGAGTCTAAGAGCTTTCCTGGCAGACGGAGAGCGCGCCGTCCTTGTCGTGTCCTCTGTTACAGGAAGGGCCCTCTAATCAGCTCTGCAGAGAGGATGCTGGGAGAGCTGGCAGGAAACCAGGTGAGGAGAGGAAAATGAGATGAGATGGATGCTGTGGAGGTCTGTGTGGGATTTTCCATTCATAATTAAATACAATAAAATCATTACACACAGCAAGATGGTGCGTTCGATGAAGTCTGACAGCTGGGAACATGCACAGAATAATAATATAGGAATTGTTTACGCAGATAAACAGGATTAATTGTGATTTAAATAAAATTATTTTTGAAAATGAAGATGAATTATGTTCTTTTTCCAGATATTTTCTGACACAACAAAAGTTTTAATGCTTTCCTCTTCCTGTTTTGTGTTTGGACCCGTCGTCCTTGCTTCTTTCATTGATTCATTTGTCTTTGCACCGACTCATTCATCATTTTATTCATTAATCTGTCCGTCAGCACTGAAGTGGCTGACACTCTGTGAGGTTCTGTGAGGTTATCAATTCAAATCTGTCTCAATTCAAACAGAAGCTTCTCAGCAGGTTGAAGAAAATGTCTTAAAGAAAAATGATCCCAAAAAGAAAAAAAGATTTTTACTTTGAAAGCTTCCGAAATATATGAGGTGTGTTTTTGTTTTTTTACATATATTATACCAAAGCCACTGATAATTATAAAGTCTGTGGATTAACATGGATACATACACACACGTTCAAAGTTAAGCGCCCAGTTTAAACAGTCAGGTTCAGTGAGAACAACACAAAATACACTAAAACTTTAAACTTTAATGTCTGGAAATCCAAGTCAATCAGTTGGAAGAGGAAGGAAAATCATCCACTCCAAATAATTCTATCATTCTTCTTTTTAATATTTTAGTTTTAATCATGTTTTATTGCTATTGTAACGATTTAAAGATTTATATGAGCTTCTTCGTGCCTTCTCTCGACGCTTCACTATAGTGTCAGCAGTGTGCAACTATAGACTGTGTGAAAAAGTGAGTCCAACACTAAGTGTATGTAAATTAGCACATTTTAATGAGGTGATGCCTCAGTCGCACATTTAAACACTTCAAAAAACCTGTAATATGAAAAAAAGTGAGTAAATACTGCAAAAAAAAAAGCAAAATAGATGCACAGACTTTCACCAGATTAACAGATTCAGTGTGAAGTAACTCTTCAGCACTGACTGCAGATGAAGGCTGCCACTTCACTTCACACAAACACATGACACATCATGACGCCTCAGCACGAGTCACTGCGGCGTCATGACATGAGCGGTGATGATACAGTACACACGAACACGCAGACACAGATACGCACACAGACAAACACAAAGTCCAGCAGCAGCTTCACGGTAAATGCCAAAACGATCGAGCCCACACTTGAGTCCGGCTCGATCGATCGATACTCTTTTTGTTTTCTGCTCACAGCTGCCGCTCGGTGCCCGGCTGCTGTGGAGAGGCCTCTGAAGCCGCATTGAGGCCTCGCGTCAGGCCCCTGAAAGCAAAACAAACCGCTCACTGAGGGTCGAGTTCACTGTCTCTGTAATGTAGCACCGTCACCTCACAGCGAAAAGGTTCTGGGTTCAAACCCCCCTTTTCTATCAGCATGTCTGCATGGGTTCTGTTTGGGTGCTACGTGTTCCTCCCACAGTCCAGAGACATGCAGGTTAAATGGTGGCTGTACATTGAGCGTGAATGGTTGTTTGTCTCTATCTGTCAGCCCTGTGATGAATCTGTCGACCTCTCCAGGCTGCAAGCTGCCTCTCGCACAATGTCAGCTGGGATTCATTCATCTGTGATGTCTCCTTCTTCATGTATCCCAACGCAACTTAAAAACTTTAGTTTGATACATAAACCAGAGGTAATATTTCTGGTGAGGCTGAAGAAGCGACGTGAGTGACAGCAGCAGACCTCAGACCAGCCCTGAGCCTCCGTCGTCGAAGAGGACGGCAGATAAACCGCGGAGGTGACGAGCTCCTCGACACCTCCGCAGAAAAATGTGACAGAGCCTGAGACAGCACAGAGCCCAGGTGACACATACAGTGTGTGTGCGTGTGTGTGTTTATTATAGAGATGCCCCTCATGTTGTCTGGAAGTCCATCAGTCAGTATTTTCATTAATACTGTATGTTACCATTGCCAGATGTAGCTGTAACATATATATTTAATCATACATCATGTCTGCCTCTGGCCCTCCTGTCCCGCAGAGGAAACCCTGTGTGCGGACGCCTCTTTAAGCACTTCAGGAGTGAGTCCTCATCTCCGGCTGCCAAGGACAGGATTACCCAGCAGACAGCCACGCCGCTGCCTTCACCTTGTCCTGACCCGCCTCACATCTCCAACGGAGACACTTTTTTTTTTCTTCTTCTTCCGAGGATGCTCAACAATAACACCTTTCGCTCAACAGCTCCTAACCTGCAGCTAATCCTTTAAAACCCTCCACGGAGCAGCCAGAGGTGACTGCATGTGTTTGGATGTCACTAAGTCAGTCTGCCGTGATGCATAGCAACAACTTAAGCAACAACAGGAAGTCTGATTATGGTAACTATGGTGTCTCTAAACCTTTTCTGGGTCAGCGGCCTCTCTTTCTTTATCCAGCAACCCCGCTGTCAAACACAATGTTGGCTAATTGTCTTCCCTGAATGTTCATTTTGATTTTTTTATTCTAATTAGTTGTATTGTTCTGGTGTTATATCATTAGAAAAACATGTAACCGCCAAATAACAGGTCTGATTTAACCGGACAGTTGGAATATAATTATCATTAGTTTCCCACGGAGCCAAAAAGCAACAGAAATTATATTTATGACAAAAAGGAGCTGCCTACCAAGGACATAAAAGATGAAGAATTTTCAACTTCAGGTAAAATGATTTAAAAGTCCCTGCTCTCTTCTCACATCTGGTGGTTCGAGCCCACAAAGGGGCGTCATGTCTTGGGCGGCAGAAAGTCCGTCTGGAAACAAAGGGTGGCATGAGCAAGCCACCGAACCTCTAACCTCTTCCAGTCGCTGTGGCCGCCCATCGCTCCACCATCTCTCTTTGCATGTCTGTCAGCTCTTTGTGTGTCTGTGGTTGAAGTGTAATTCTGTTCTCTGACAGTTTCTCCGCTGCAGATCGCACAGAAATCAGTTCTATGCCTCAAGCCATCGAGTCCAAGCGACTGTAGCCCTCACTGGACGGCCTGTGGCTGTAAATCCTGCTCAACTCGATATGTTTATTATATCTATTTACGATTTATTTATAGGGCTCTTGAAAGTACGAGCCTATAAAGCTGGTAAATGTTCTATGTTTTGGGTTTTCACATTTCCTTTTATTCACGGACACGGCAGAGAAATGCTGCAGCGGTGTCAGCATCTCCATCTCAGCTGAAGGCACGGAGGCTGACGGTGCTGCTGTCAGGTAGCAGATGTCTGGATTTAAAAAAAAAAGTTTATTTATGTTTATTTTGACTGTATAATTATGAGCTGTAGCTATTGTATGCAGTCATGCCCATACATTTGAATGGTGTTGTGTAACTGACATATTTAAATATTATATATTAAAGAGAAATTAATGCTTTCTAACCATTTTTCTACATCGGCAATACCAAAAAAACAGAGAGTTTATTTTAAATTGACACGGTAGACGCCATGTTGGTGAAATTTTATAAACGTGAGTTATAGAAAATTGAAAGTGACACACTGAAGTTAAGAGTCGCAGCTATGGAAACAAGACACCGTCTCATAGGGTCGGGTCAGTGTCTGATTTTACACTTCCTGTATCTATTTCAAATTAAGAGCCTTCTAACATTTCATAACGTCAAGGCTTTGATTGTGAAACACGTGTCATGGAAAACGTCCAGCGGATCTGAGCCAGCCCGGTTCAGTCTTTGGACTTTACATCGAGTCGCAGTGCTGTAAAACTGGCAGGTTTTAATGTTGCGGACCAAGTTTCAACTTGTCTCAATGAATTTTCAATGTAAAAGTGCTTCAAACAAACGATGATGCTTCCAGCTTTCCCTAAAACACTAACAGAGCTCCAACGTTGTCCAAAAACCATTGAAAACACATAAATGAACTGTATATAGAACCGGGGCCACACGTCCTGCTTCCTCTAACAGCACCAAATGGAGATTAATCCACTCTCCCCAACAAATGCACGATTTTCTCCTGGTTACTTAAAACTACAGCGAGTTACTGTTTGTAGAGAATTACTGAACATTTTTTTACAAGATGAAACTATATATTTGCAAAGTGTTTTAAAGATTAAAAATGTTAAAGTCTTTGCTTGGAGCTGCAGACACAAAGTCAGACTGCATTAAGAGATGAAGCTGCTGCGTTGTTAGTTTTGGTCTTCACTATGAAAAGTCCAGAACGCAGCCAAGTCATTTAAAACTTAACGATGGGTGACATGGCTCCTGTTTCTATCCCTGTGAGGACAAAGGACCAAATAAACACACAAAACGGACTGAGGAGGCTCTCATCATTTTCCTTCGTCCTCATCCGTCCCCTCACAAACAGACAACCAACCAGCTGTACCATTATGCATTCATGCACACACACACACACACACACACACACACACACACACACACACACACACACACACACACACACACACACACACACACACACACACACACACACACACACACACACACACACACACACACACACGCGGCTATAAATAGTAAGCTACGTGTTTGCCTTCATATGCAGATACATAACGTTTTCTCCTCCTTGTCAGCTCCCTCTGTTTCTTCAGCTTCTCCCTCCCTCGTTCTCACCTTACCTCACCCGTCTCCCTTTTCAGCTTTTCTCCCAACTCCTCCTTTTCTGTCTTGTCTTTCCTTCTCCTCTCTCAGCCAGAATACTAATAAACCTCCTCCTCCTCCTCCTCCTCATCCCTCCTTCCTCCCCTCTCCATCTCGAGTTTTTTTTTTTTTTATTCCTACAGAAGCTCATATTCCCCATAAATTTTCCCTGCTTGAATTCTTTGTCCTCATCGCTCAGCATGACTCATAGACTTTACCCTCCTCCTCCTCATCCCTCCATCCCTTCACTCTCTCAGGCAGGTTTTATTTCGAATGCACCCACGGTCTTTCTATACTTCCCCACTTTCTCTCTAATTCCCAATCCCTCTTCCTCTTCCTGTTTTTCCTGTTAGCATTTCTTCAGCAAAGGCCACCCGCGTGCTTTCCATCTCTTCCCCGAGCACAGCTTTAATTCTTTTAAATTCAAAATGTTTACTTTGATATATTTGCAAATATTCCTGCGTTGGTGATGTGTAGGGTCTCTGCAGGACATTGTGTTGTCATGGTGACGTTTAAAATGTGTTTGCAGATGCATCATGTGATAAATTATGATACATTTTAAATGGTCACATCAGACGTTACACTCTGTACATGCGTACACTTTAGTCCGGACATGATGATGCCAACGCAGCCATTTCACAAATATCCAATACATTTAGTTTTGGCTCTGAGATCTTAAGCTCAAAGTGAAGTGACTCACTCTGTCTTGGACAGTTGCAGTCAGTGACCGGCTCTCGAAAACCAGGTGCAGAAAGTGTGATTGCTTTCAAGAGCCTGAAGCGAATATTAACTTCTTTGTCTCTATGAAGTTCTGGAAGTTGCCGTGTGATGCTGAGAAAGACCGGCTGAGATCAGATGAGGTCGATCTTTCCAGTTAAGAGTGAAGTTGACGATGTCATGTGGGGAATGACATTTTTATATACACAGAGAAATATTCTTGATGTTGCTACCATGAGACGACGATTCGATAATTTTTAGTGGAACAGTATGACGATATGATCACATCATGTTTGAAAACTGGACTGAGCCAAAGCTCTCGATTTTCCAGTCCATCTACTTTCCAACCCTGAGCTTTGGGTAGTGACCAAAAGAACAAGATCGCAGATACAAGCGGCCGAAATGAGCTTCTGGGTGGCCGGAGTTTAACCTTAGAGACAGAGTTAGGAGCTGAGACATCTGGAAGGAGTTTGGACTAGAGAAATGAACCAGCTGAGGTGGTTTGGGCATCTGATCAGGATGAAGCCTGGGTGCCTTCCTTTCGACCGCCAACTGCCGTACTCCAAATGAGACCACCCTGCTGAAATTAGTGCAGTATGTCGGGAAGTACTTAGTATACACCAGGGTCGGACTGGGAACAAAATTTGGCCCTGGCATTTCGCTCTGGACCGGCACACCATTGGACCAAAAACACACGCACTCAAACATTCTCCCACCCACCCATACTAAACCCCCACATACCCCATAAATAACACAGAACATAGTATGCTCAATGAAGATCATGTTGTACATGTCTACACCTCATTAAACCTTGGAAAAAGTCGACTTACAGCACTGATTTGACAATTAACTTTGAACATATAGGGGCAGTGTTTGCCTCGGTAGCTTAAGCATCCACATGTGAAGGCACTCCCGACCACTCCCTTTCCCGCATCTTAACTCGGATTTTCTCTGCTCCTCCTTTCCTCTTTTTAGAACCTCTGTCATCCATAATTTATTGTAATTAATATTCGTGCAACATACAGTATGAAGTTTATCTATAGACTGTATATGAGTCGATCCCTGTTTCGGTTTCACATAAACCTAGCGGCTGCATAGACGCATCCATTTGAGGAGGCAGGGGTGTAAATCGTAACTTCTGAAATGGATGCAAATGGGCTGCAAGTCCATTTTGGGCTGCTGGGCAAATATTGCAAAGGCCACAAAATAACAAATACATACATACAAAAAAACATCGGATGCCACCGGCCCAAATGTGGCCGAGATGGACTGGCCCATCTGGCATTTGCCCGGTAGCACAGACTGCCAGCCTGGTATACACAGTGTACTAAAGAGTAGTAACGGCTAACGGAGGTAAACGAATTGAGAAACTGCATTAATTTGGTTTTATAGATCAGTTTCTTGATACAACCATTGGTGGAGCTAAAGTATTGTATATGATTACATCAGTACTACGTGTGGGTGCTGCTATGATGTTTCCCCCTCCATGTTAACTGTACACTGTAGAGGACATCCAGGTTAAAGAAACAACACAAAAGAAAAACTACATTTACAACCACTCCATGCGGCTGGGGGAGGGACGGGGGTTGTTCATTACCGTGCCCTGCTGTCAACTTCTCAGCTGTCACAATGAGCCAGCAGGGAAAAGCTGAAGCATCCACACAAGGCCGAGAAACCACCGAGCAATCCTCAGCTATTACTGCTGAATGTGTTCTGCTTGGCCGTGAGCTCGAAATAAAGATAGATAGACTGAAATAAGAAAGGACGGGTACAGAATATTGAGCTGAAAAACTGATTTACTCAATTTAGATAATCCACCTTTTGGAAAATTTAACTTCTGACTGCTGCTCATGGAGGTAAAGCAAAGCTTTGGTTCACCTGCTGCTCAGAAGATCTTAGACCTTTCTGTTTGCTGAGGTCACCAGAGAGTAATTATGTTTTTTTGTCCACATTCATTGACGTCAGGACTGCGGCGAGGGCTATAAATCTTTCAAACATCTCAGGCTGTGCTGATACAACTCTGATTGCAGAGGAAGGATGACACATTTTGGCACGGTGTACTGGTGTTTAAGAGAATTATACTGCCTGGTCTGATGGGGCAGCTATAATTAAAGTGAAGAGCTGCCACAGCAACAGGCCGGTTTTAATAAAAACCTGAGGGGGATGATGCAGCTTCTTTTCCATTAGGATTCTTGGAGGATGACATGTAAGTGCTGGTGCATGCAAAGTGAAGTCAGAATATTTTATTCCTGTTGAATTAAATCTTCAAAATGAATAATGTGGATTTGTCCCGCAGTGTTATAAACCTGAATAAAGTTCGAAAATAAAACCTGAATCCATTCTTCAGTCATTAAAAGCCGACACAAGCCTTTTACGCAGTCTAAATTATGTCGATAGTTTAATATCGATCCGTTACACTATGTATCTACAGTTTTAGTGACTCCTGTGTTTCCGGGTAATCTGTAACTACATTTACTTGTGTGTCATTTCCAGTTTATTACAACATGGGACTTACTTAAGTCATCTTCTATGAGTTATGATAATATTACACACCAAGTTAATTGCTGCGATCTTGCGTCTCTTAAAGGGAATTCGACGATCACACAGGTTGGACACAAACTTTTCTGAAAAGTCCGAACTTAAGAACAAAACATCAAATTTGTCGCTACCCACCTTCTTAGAAAGGTCGTGGTCATAGTTACAAGACACTAAATATAATGGTTTAGATCCAAGAGGAGTGTTACATGTGACATATTTTATATTTCCTACTGACCATCATCTTCTCCTAACTCTAACCAGGTCGCAAATAAACCTTACTGGTCATATCGCCTTCAGTAAGTTTGGAAACTTCACTGTACATTTCTGGGGACATCCCAACATTCACGCGTGTCTGGAGCAGGTGAAATGCTGCCCCCTGTTTTCAGACATCACACCCAGTTGTTGTCTTACTCAGAAGTTTTTCTACATCTAGAAGGATTTTGGTCAAAGTGTGAGTCTGTTTCTGTTAAAAGAAAGAAAGAAGCTTTTTATCTTGGAGTCATTAATGCATCTGCAGCTTACTGTGGAGTTCACGGCTGTGCTTCTGTTCTCCATTGGAGATAGAGATCAGGTTAATAGAGATGGAGTTATTAGAGATCAGGTTAATAGAGATGGAGTTATTAGAGATCAGGTTAATAGAGATGGAGTTCATAGAGATGGAGTTCATAGAGATGGAGTTCATAGAGATGGAGTTCATAGAGATGGAGTTCATAGAGATGGAGTTAATAGAGATCGATTTATTAGAGATGGAGTTCATAGAGATGGAGTTCATAGAGATGGAGTTAATAGAGATGGAGTTCATAGAGATCGAGTTCATAGAGATGGAGTTAATAGAGATGGAGATAATAGAGATCAGGTTAATAGAGATGGAGTTAATAGAGATGGAGTTAATAGAGATGGAGTTAATAGAGATGGAGTTAATAGAGATCGATTTATTAGAGATGGAGTTCATAGAGATTGAGTTAATAGAGATCGACTTAATAGAGATCGAGTTAATAGAGATCGAGTTAATAGAGATTGAGTTAATAGAGATCGAGTTAATAGAGATCAAGTTAATAGAGATCGAGTTAGAAGAGATTGAGTTAATAGAGATCGAGTTAATAGAGATCAAGTTAATAGAGATCGAGTTAGAAGAGATTGAGTTAATAGAGATCGAGTTAATAGAGATCAAGTTAATAGAGATCGAGTTAGAAGAGATTGAGTTAATAGAGATCGAGTTAATAGAGATCGAGTTAATAGAGATCGAGTTAACAGAGATCGAGTTAATACAGATCGAGTTAACAGAGATCGAGTTAATAGAGATCGAGTTAATACAGATCGACTTAATAGAGATCGAGTTAATAGAGATTGAGTTAATACAGATCGACTTAATAGAAATCATTTCAATAGAGATCGACTTAATAGAGATCGACTTAATAGAGATCGAGTTAATAGAGATTGAGTTAATACAGATCGACTTAATAGAGATCATTTCAATAGAGATCGACTTAATAGAGATCGACTTAATAGAGATCGAGTTAATAGAGATCGAGTTAATAGAGATCAAGTTAATAGAGATCGAGTTAATAGAGATCGAGTTAATAGAGATCAAGTTAATAGAGATCGATTTAATAGAGATCAAGTTAATAGAGATCAAGTTAATAGAGATCGACCTAATAGAGATTGACCTAATAGAGATTGACTTAATAGAGATCGAGTTAATAGAGTCGGGAGCGCCATCCTTCCTCGCCTGTACTTTACAGCTGAACCGGTGGGGAGGCAGAGAGGAGGCGAGGTTGGATGTTTGGAGGAGGAGAACAGCTGTACTGCATTGTTAGGGAGAGACAGATGAGAGATGAGAGGGACGGGGAAAGGGAAAGCCCAGCTGCAGACTCAAACAGGCTGAAGAGCGGCACATATTACATGCATCAGATATCAACACTCGCTCTGCTTTACTCCAGCAGAATCAAACTGATTAATATAAAAAACTACAAATCAGACAGTTCATCAGGGGGTGACGTCTGAGGGCAAATGATGAGTCAGCTTGCTGCTGTCAGAGCTCAGGAGTTACTTCTAGTTTCGACCATGAGCTGACACCTGGGCATGGTGAGATAATGAGGTATCTACAGAAAAACACCAAGTAACCAGAAACACGACATCGTGTCTCATCCCATCAGGATATTTCCAGAAGGTGCAAAGTTTTCTGGTCTGTGCTGTAGTTACTGAGAACTGAAACATTTTGGTGCATGCAGATATACACTGTTACCGGCTAGCTTCAGCTAAAGAAGCGTAATGCAACAGTCCTGCAATGAATCCTCCAATTATACGGAAGCCCTGAGCGGCCATGTTTTATTTCCTTTGTCTAATTTCATTTGTTTTCTCGATTATCTTGAAATAGCAAATGTTGTTATCCTGGGATAATGGGATCATTTTCTCGATATCTCAACATGACGAGACTTTGTTTTCCCGAGTCAACGACATAATTAACTCGGGATCTCGGCTCTCAAGAAAACAAAAGTATATTAAATTATTGTAAATGCAACGTTGTCCTCAATCCTCTGACATTGCTACACTTAAATGATGTTTCCTGCAATAATTTAATTCACTACACCAGCTGTTCCCAAACACTGGTACCGGTCCGCGGGTCATTTATTTATTACAACAGTCTGAAAGATGTTTTATTTTGAAAAATGACCGGATACATCTATATGTGCATCTGTGCCTCTTGACATGTCAAGTTGCATGCCAGTTACCCCAAAAATGAAGCCCTCAAGCATCTTTAGAGAACGTCTTTGGAAAAACCAAACCAAAGTTACGGAGTAGACTGGACTGAAGGAACACACTTGAATAATGTTAGGAAAGCAGATGATACTGAGAAAGTGGAAAGAGGCAGAGTAGGTGTAGCTGCTTTTGAAAGAATATCCTATAGTATAACAAATGATACTGATAAATATACTGAGAAAAGGGGAATGTTTTTAAGACTGTATTCTTTACAGGGTAGCTAAAATATTTCTGCATACATTGATCATAATGGGATGGAAACAAAGGTGGAGGTGGACTGGATGTTATGCAGGGATCTGTTTTCACATGGGACAACAACAGTATATGTACTTTTGTACATATGTACATATTGAGCATGGACTGATGTATCTGTCTGGGATTTGTTATCAATTTATTTTATTTCATTTTCAGTTATTTGTATGTTT
Organism: Collichthys lucidus; assembly: GCA_004119915.2. Taxonomy (NCBI): domain Eukaryota; kingdom Metazoa; phylum Chordata; class Actinopteri; family Sciaenidae; genus Collichthys; species Collichthys lucidus. The sequence goes on along the minus strand of ML240635.1, from coordinate 35,575 downwards.
TATTGTGAAAATAAGATTGTGCATCTTTTATCTTGACTTTGCCTTATTTATTTATTTATTCATTTATTTATTTATTTTCTCCGCTGTCCTCTTAGTTTAATCTTGTAAAATGTAAAACTCAATAAATTTTTTTTACCAGAAACACATGAATGAATTATGTTGTTATCTCGGGGAAAACTAAATTTCATTACCTCGAGAAAACTATCCCATTATTTCAGAATAATGGGATAGTATTTTTTTAACATACATGCTGTATATCTATAAATAACTCTAGAGCTTAATTAAGTCGTTATCATGAGAAATTAAAATGTATGACTGGGAATAAAATCAGTTTTAAAAGAAGCACATCCAACACAGCAACAGCTTTAAAAGTCCACTCAGTGTGTGTGTGTGTGTTCATGTGTGATTAGAAGTGTATGTATTCTACCTTTGACCGCTTCACTGTATTTTTGTGTGTGTGTGTGTGTGTGTGTGTGTGTGTGTGAATGTGTGCGCGTGCGTGATAGCCAAAAAAAGAGAGAGGAGAGAGAGCGACGTCGACAATGACAGGAGGAAACAGGAGTGTGTGACGACGAGAGAGAGAGAGAGAGAGAGAGAGAGAGAGAGAGAGAGAGAGAGAGAGAGAGAGAGAGAGGAAGCGAGGCGGATGACACGCACACACACCCTCTCTCTTTCTCACATACGGAGGAGAGGAAAACAGTGAAGGAGAGGAGGAGAAGAAGAAGAAGAAACAGAAGAAGAGGGGACACCGGGAGAAATGCCCGCTGGACGGATGGATTTTATTTTCCCCGAGCTGCACGAGCCTCTGTAAGACAACATGGGCTGCATAGGATCCCGGACGATCAGTAAGAACACAGCGCTTCATATTCTGCCATGTGCATGGATGGATGGATGAATAGATGGATGGATGAATAGATGGATGGATGGAGAGATGGATGGATGGATGGAGAGATGGAGGCATGCAGGGCGAAGATGTTCAGAAAAGGGTCAAAAGAAGAAGCCGGAGCGCAAAAAAAGACTTTTTGCGGCGATCTGAAGTGTGTGTGTGTGTGTGTGTGTGTGTGTGTGTGTGTGTGTGTGTGTGTGTTGGAGCGGAGACGCGGAGGGGTGAGGCGGGACAGACAGACAGACAGGCAGGCAGGCAGCAGCAGGGATGTGAGCGGAATAAGATGCGGCTTGACGGTGTCGACTCCACATGGATGACACCGGGAGAGAGAGAGAGAGAGAGAGAGAGAAAGAGAGAGAGAGAGAGAGAGAGAGAGAGAGAGAGAGAGAGCTCCGCCTTGACTTGAAACTAAGGTCATTGTGTGCTGGGTGTCTGAGAAAATTCCCCTCTCCTCCTTTCCTTTCCTTCCCTCTCCCCCCTCATCATCCCTTCTTCCCCTCCATCCTCTCCTCTCCTCTCCTCTTGTCTCTCCATACTGTGCGTCATGCAGCGACAATAAATCGAAGACGCAGGCAGTGCACACCGGGTTTCTCTCTCTCACACACACACACACACACACACACACACACACGCTGATATGAACAGGAAGCTGGGAGCATGAGTCGTACAGGATGAGTCAGAACCGGGCTGGGTGAACTCGGGTGTGAGTCTGTTGCTCTGCACATGTGGGTCAATTCTGCAAAGTTACATACACAAACAAACATCATCCTTCACTATACCTGTGAGGACCGGTCATTGACACCATGCATTAGACTGGAAGCCTGCTGCCTTCCTGCATAGTCTCTCTGACTCAGTAACAGGTCGTTTGATTGGTGGACGGGCACTGAAACCATCCAGGTACTGACCTTGTGTCGTGCAGCTGCATACTTTCAGGTGACGGCAGTACCTGGAGGTCTTTGCCTGTTTAATAGAATAAAATAAAAATACCGTATCGCACAAATGCAACAATTGCTGAGCAATCATCTATGTTTCTAAATCCCATCACAGAGACAGAGGTTACAGGATGAACCTGGCTCTAACTGGGCCCATGAAACACACAGATGCTAGTTGTGTTACTGTAGCTAAGCAGATACATCACCTCCATTAATTGCAGTCGTCTGTGGTTCACTCCTCTGGATTTTCATCAAGCAAGACACTGAACCAGTACCCACGGTTAGACCAGCGCCCTGGCTGATGAGTGTGCAGGAGCTGCCGGGGTCTTAAAGGTGATCAGTGCTAATTGTTAAATGTTTTAGAGGGACAGGTGTCTTGAATGAACTAAAGGTGCATAACCAACAAAACATCACGTATCTACATTCAGAATTTATAAACAAGCAACGGTTTGAAGCCTCAAGTTTGGTTTTTCAGAACCAGAAGTGACCACATCTGGAGACAGCGTGCAGCTGTTGGAGGACATCCTGCACTTGGTTTTTAAAAATATGTTTCTGAGGACAGGAATAGTCAGTGCAGTAACAGAGTCTTGACCATGTTTGATTTGTTTGATTGGAGCTTGTGCGCTCGGTGTGTTGGATGGACTCCCCGATAATGACTTGTCAGTCACAAAGTAGCCCAGACTAAAACACACCATGCTTCATCGTCTGTGTTACTCTAAGCAGGATCATATTTTACAACATGAACGTCATGCTGTATGGAAGATCTGAAACTAGCTGCTCATAAAACATCTGCTGCTGTTTTTCACAGATATGTCTAAAAACGTTCGTAATCCAAACATTGAGCAGACTTTAACTCTAAATTTCAAACAATCTTTAAAGAAACGAGGATCAGGACAAAATGTCCTCACTCTCAAGGTCTGCAATGAGTCCTCTCAAAGACAGAAGCGCACACACACAGGTCTTTAAATCCTCCACTGAAGCCTCTTCACTACAGACACTAAGACCCGAAAGACACACTTCAAACTGCTCTGCTGTCTGTTGGAGGAAAGCATGGTCACCCCACTGTGTGTGTGTGTGTGTGTGAGTGTGCGTGTGTGTGTGTGAGTGTATCATCATTTCCCAGCTGCTGCGTCCTGCCTTCACATGCTCATGTATGCAGACTTTACACATTGTACCAGAGGAACGATCGCCTCCTTCTGTCTCCATCAAAGCCTCATCAGCTCCTTTATGAGAGCAAACATGAGAGGTGTCGGGGGATTTAAATAAATAAAAGGGAGGGAAAATTTGACCTTTGATTGTCATTGAGCTTGGGCGGACGGACAGAGGGGGATCGGGGGAGGGATGGCTGGTGAGGATAACGATAAGGAAAGAGAGAGAGAGAGAGAGAGAGAGAGAGAGAGAGAGAGAGAGAGAGGAGGGAGGGTTTTTTGGGAGCTAACATAACGTCCTGATGTTTTTTGGTTTCATAAGTGGGTGTGTTCCCTTTTATGTTTAGCTTTCTGCTCTCATCTTATCTCCTCTGGCTCTTTCTCTCTCCCTCTCTCTCTCTCTCCCTCTCTCTCCCTCCCTCTCTCTCTCTCTCTCTCTCTCTCTTCTTCTCTATCCATTATTTGCAGTGTCGTAAGTAGATCAAAGCATATTACGCTCGCCATGTGCCGGGCACATTATCTCATGCCAGTTGATATTCTCAGTTTTGGAAATGTGTCCAGACGCTGTGAGGAGCGAGCTGAAATTGAATCTGCAGCAGTGCTTTCGCTTCTGTTAGGACTAAACACAGGAGGAGAGTGTCGCTCGAGGAGTCTGCCCAACATCTGACTGTCGTGTTGTCGTGGCTCAAACTTGCACATTTCCTTTGCTTCTCCAGCTTAACGATGACTGCCAGTCTGTCTTTCTTGTTGTCTCTTAGGGTGGTTTGCACAGATAAGCAACAGCCACCATCCCTGAACAAAGTGTCGCCTACAGAAAGTGAAATCAAAGGTGGAAGACATCCCTGCTGTCATTGGAGGGTTGTCTCTCGGATGTGCATTGGAGGAAAGTCACTAAATCGCTTAAGCGAGAGAGATGAAGACATAAAACAACTTTTATAGTTTTATAGTTGGGTTTTAATCCGACCTTGATCAGGGACACGGAGCCAGCGTTGTTGGGAGCAGTGCATGCAGGAGATGAAGATAAACACCTGGTCTGGTGAGGGATTGGCTCGCAGGTACAGAGGACTTTAAAGAAAGGAGGAAAGCCGCCACCTTCGAGGTGCAAAACATCAACAAGAACATTGTTTTTTATTGTCTTTCTGTCCCTCCATTTTTTATTTCGTCCAGAGCATCAAACCAGCGACTTGTCACACATATCTGTTGTCACTTTAAAGCGGCATTGCGTAGAAATTAGACAACGTCTTCTGCTGTTTTTCTCTCCTCTGTCATTACGTCTATACAGGCTATTAAGCCCGGGTTACATTGTTCGCTTTTCTAGCTCCTGTTCTGGCACGACATCAGCTCTACTCCCCAGTTAGCATTCCCCACCACAGGTCTGAAAACCTCCACTCTTTGGTGGCTCAAAACACGAACACTGTCCATGAAATAGACGGCGGTGCCTTACATAGAAGGTTTTAATTCAAACCAAAAACCATCAACCCAAACCTCCTCCTGTATTCAATATGACAGTATTCCACAGTTGACTGTGATGAGTGAGGATATGCACTGTTGACATTTAAAGGGTGATTTTTTGAAGAAGCGTGTAGAGACAGTCGTCGTTTTTATTCGCGTTCACCCAAACGTCCTTAAAAGACGTCGCCTCATAGAAAATGCTTCATCAACGTGCTGGATCGAAGCCAAAAGAATAAAAGACTCACACCTACCTCTGTTGCTTTCCGCCTACACAACACTTAACACAAGGTCAAACTCCAAGGGCGCTCAGACAGACCCCCAGCAAGTCTTCCACCCACTGCGTGATTTGCATCCGCTTCAGAATTTAATGGGATCTTCCTACAGCCCCATGAAGAATGGGACAGTAATTTGTCCATAATCCTGTTGACAGAGAAACAAACAGCAATCTCCTTAAACTGACAGAATACAAACAAGGAACCTCGGTCATAATGTCCTTGAAAGTTCATAAAACTAGAAGACACATTTAATCCTACTTACAGTTTATTTGCTAACACATTAAATGTTGTGGCCCCCTGTAGGTTTGTTTCCACACAGAGTTCTGTGAAGACAAATTAGGTTTTTTCAGTTGTAGTAACAGTGATGCAGAAGATATTTCCCAGGGAGAGAATAATGCTTTATATTCTGAAAATACTGGAAGCTGACAGTCAGCATTACAGGAAGAATACTAACGCTGCAAACAAACACGATGTAGAAGTTGGTCTTGTTGGGGAAAGAGAATGGAACAGAGCCTCATCATCAAGTGTTTGTCCCCAAATTAACAGTTTTATAGTTCAATAAAAACCTCCTCTTACACTTAAAGGTCCAGGATGGCCCTAAAACTCAGCTCCCAGTGAAAGTGTTTCAGGGATCACGATACAAACTTGGAAACATTGCTCAGTGTGACAGAGCTTGTTAAAATCGGTCAGGGTGATACGACACCCCCCGCCGCCTCCTCCTCCTCCTCTTCCCAATCACTCCAATTTATTGCCTGCGGAATATTTCCTGCTGCGTTTCTTGCGAGGAGCATCTATTCTTATATCAGGCCTGAGCGAGAGCGGCTGCTGCTAAAAATAGATCCGGGGTAAAAGAGGGAGGTCAATGAGAAACGGAGGGAGGGGAGGGAGGGGAAGGGAAAATGTTACAGTAAATATGGGTCAACAGCTCTCTCACTCTCACTCTCTTTCTCTCTCTCCTTGTATTTCTTCCTCTCTCATTCACATCTCACCCTTGACTTTGTGCAAGTGAATGAAACGTTGGATCAGCCCGAGCAAAGTCTCCTTTCTCTCTCGTGATCTGGAAAATAAATAGCACAATGAATCAGAGAGGAACCACCCCCTAAAAAAGATTGTTTCAGTTGTATTTTTTTTTATTGCATTTGCACTTTCTATTACCTGAGGGATCCTGCAGTAGTTTGGACTTTCACCACTTTGTTCCCTTCAGCTTAAAAAGCGTCCCTGCCCTGACACGCACACTCAGTCGTCCTTCAGTTACAGTGGAGCTGATGTTTGGCAGTCATCGCTCAGGCGGAGAGGAGAGAGGCTTTCAGGCCCGACGGTCGCACTTCCATCTCCGCACTTTTACAAAAAAAGATGACGCCGTCTGCAGCTGACAGAAGCTTGCACTAATATAAACGACCGCCGAAGAAGATCGAGGCGCTCGATGCACTGAAACGCTGTAAGCTGTCATCTCGGGCCTTTTCACATCCACTGTGCAGAGAGAGAGAGAGAGAGAGAGAGAGATTTAAGACTGCTTTACCTGGGAAACAAAATCTGTACTGCAATGCAGCTGAGTCTAGACTGTGCCTAAATATATCTGTTCGATGGCTAACGTCTCAGGATTCGTCATATCGGGAAACTTGATGTAGCTGCCTCGAGGCACCGCTTTGACAAAATGGGGGTAATTTCAGCGTTGAAAGGGAAAAATTACTTTAAAGCTCTTGAACAGGTGTGTCAGGTCAGTGCAGACTGGTTCTGTCAATCACTTATTTACAATCTTGAGGTTCTCTTGAATGACGGGATCCAACCGAGCGTGTTCGTGGGATTCAGAGGCCGAGGATCTGCGCTTCGCTCGGGTGAGTGAAGGATTCAAAAAGCAGCTCGCAGGTGCGTTAGGTCAGGGTTGGAGAAAGGTGTCGCCTGTCAGAGGGCTCAGCAGATTTGTGACGCCACTGCTGCATGATCGTGGATCAAAACATCATTTAACTCTAGGACTGCCGACTTTCTAGCACCTCCTACAGGCACCACCATGCCGTGCCTATAATTCCATTGTTTATGTTCAGATTAAGCGACTAAAGTGGCATTATGGAGAAGACAGAGAAAACCAGGGATTCATAAACGATGCATCGAATGCGGTGAAATGTTTTCTTCAGCTGCAGTGCACTGAGCTCTCGGAGCCACGGCACGATAAACATGTCGGAGATGATTTTGTCGTTTCTTTCCTTCTGAGCCCGTTTGTCCGGAGGAACAGCTTCCAGCGACTGTTTTCAGTTCAACAGATCTGGCTCCAAATCCGAGGCAGACAGGCTGACAACGGGCAGAGCGGCACAGAGGTCGTCTGAGGCTCCGTGTCTTCTTCACTGCTGCTGTTTGTCTTGTTTACAATAATTGTCCTGACGTAGTGAGTGCAGCCGGAGTCGGACTCTTGCAGAAACAGGCCGTGAGGTGGTGGTTTCATTCAAAACATCTTTTTGTGCATTGCGAGCATACTGAAAGGAAGCACAAGGTCGCACGGTGCAGCGCAGTGGGACTGCCTGTTCTCACCGAGGGTCTAATAGCAGGTGTCACCGTTTCACAGTCGGGGCGTTGTGAATCTCTTTGGCGCTGTCGTTCAGAGCGTTACTATCGTTACGCCCCAGTCTAGGGGCCTAGAGCATAACAAGAAATATCCAGCTTCCCTGAGTCCCAAGTAGCCACTTACACAAGTTTATGTACAAACTAAAAAAAGGTTTATTTACAAAAATCTCAAACAACTATAACTAAGGAATCAACTTCAGGGTGGACCCAGGCCAAAACAACAACCAAAACAAACTATCCTGAAAATAAATCACTGTCCTCAGAAAATCAAAATCACGATAAACTTCCTAAACTAACAAAAACAGGAGAAAACACGTCAAACAAAACGTCAGTCCACCCCTACTCCTCAAACAAAAAGCTACTTCTAGGTTCATACAAACAGTTTCAGAAAAGGACATGTGGCGATAGTTGGGAGAGGAGGAGGATGAGGACGTGCCGGTGTCCACCTGCCAGCCGCCATCTTGGCTCCTTATATCTTAGGGGCTTTCAGGTACAGCCAATCACAGGCCAGGACCGGAAAATTACTCCACCAATCGCCTCCTGGGAATGGCACATCCTATTTGCATGTACAGGGCACACAAACAAACACACACAGACTACAAACCAATGTGACCACAGTCACTATGAAACCAGAGTTTCTGTTCTTTGCTCGTCTTCATGGTTCGGTCTCTGTTTATTTACTTCACACTTTAGTTTGCAGTTTATAGTAGATTGCACACCAGTCTTGGTAATCGAACTAAAGACATTAGATGATGTCTTTGACTGATTTTGTGTCTTTCAGTTGATTGTTTTGGCTTTGCAGCAGTTTCCACAAAACGATTCAGCAAGTAGCTGTATCTGTGAAAAGTTTAAAAACATCTGCTGCACGTTTGGTGCCCAGGACCAAACATCAGATCAAGCTAGATAAAGACAATCTGGTGAACATAGTAGGAGCCTTTAGTAGCAAAAGTATAAAATAGTTTCTCAAGGCGTTTGTAGAGAGCTAAAGAAGTTTAGATGACAGCGGACACAAATCCACCCAGACAGCTCAAACTGAGGCAATCATGTTAAGGAAAATGATTGATATTTCAATGCCATCACTCAAATGTATCTTTTTTTTTTATTCTACCATATGTTTGTCTCTTTTTTGGCAAATAAACTACACCTAACTTTAATCCCAGGAGCCAGAAATTATTAAAGAGGCGCCAAATGATCTACATGATATTATCATATTAAATACGAGTATCAAAAGTGCTGGTTTATCGCGACACCCCTATTTTTCACTAGGAAGGAGAGGGTGAGGTGAGGGGGATGCAATGAGCTACTACACAGCTAGTTGCCACTAAACCCAACACACTGATGCTTTAAACGTCTTTAAAGGTGAAAGCTCTGATCTAGAGGCAGAGTTAAGTTTGACTGTAGATATTTTCAGATGATTATACCAACACAAATAAAGCTAAGCGTATTATATTCTGTACATAGAGCGCCCTAATGAAGTCAATTATTTGAACAATTATTATTTTTTTAGCATTTTACCAGGAGGGCCTTTTAAAATAAATGGAACTCGGTCACCCTTTGAGTGGAAATCTTGAATATTTGGTTCACGTTTCAGCCCTGCAGCCTTTAATTAACAGATTTCCTGCTTCACCATGGTCATTATGCAGCATTGGATGACTCAATGAGCAGTAATATTGCTGTGTCACTGAGGTTAGCTGTTCAACCACAATTTTACATGCTCATTGTTGTATTAAAGTTAAAGTTGCCTCATGACCGTGTACAGATTTACTGTCCATGTTAATAATGAAATCTATACATTACGCAGCCGTTTGTTGTGTCAATGTTTGTGCCATCTGGGTTGTAATCGTATCCGCCTGTAAGTGTAGTATTGTTTTGGCCTCCGTGTATCAGTTGGCAGAGAGAGACGCTCCGACCAAAGAGTGAAGGACGGGCTCCACGGTTCGGCAGACAGCAGCTCGATTTCCACATAAATAAACGCAGGGCTGGATAATGCAAAGTCGCGTTTGATGTGACACTTGGCCCGTGTGGTCATCTGTGAATGCAACGCGATCAGAGAGAGGAGAGGAGTCCTGCTGGTTTTTATTTTTAGCCGAATCGATTCAGGCCAGTAATGAAAAAAGAAGGTGATGTTTCCTTCAGGCTTTCCAGTTTTCCACCTCTGGATTTGCATCATAATGCGTCTCTGTGCACACGTCCTGAGCTCCGGGTTCTCCACATGTGAAAGCCTGAAGCTGTCAGGGCCACATGAATTTTTAGTAGAGACGTGACAAGCAGCTCGGAAGGCAATCAGGCAATTTCACATTTTTCTAAATGGCATTCAGACGAAACCGCTCGAATTTCAATACTCAAAATTCCCATTAGGAGATGTCAGTGAACTGCACACAGCTTCGTGTTTACTGACTCGACTTGGTCTGTGGACTGAAATGAAAAAGTTGAAGTAGGTCGCATTTAAACTTTTGACTGAATTTCTTTGCAGGACATCTATAAGATTTATGCATCTAAATTTAGACGGTGGGGATAAAGTTTTGCCTCAGTTGCAGGTTTCAGCGACCAAACACCGTCCTCACACATTCATTAATTAATGGTCTTAACCCACTTGACCTCTGCAAGGTCAGCAGGGCTGGAACCCGTCCCAGCACACGTTGTCCTTTTATAAAAATCAAGTGTCTCTATTTGGCTGTCTCACATGACTTGATAACACAAGTGTCCCGCTCGGTCATACGGTCTGGTCTGTTTATCACTTATTACCTCCTGACAAGGAGATTCAGTCCCACTTGACTGGGAGTTTGCAAAAAACTGCATACGAGGCTTCAAAGTTAGAGGAGAGTTCGGGCACGGAGCCGATAGGAACGTTTTTATTTATTTATTTTTTTTGGTGTGAATATTCCCCGAAAGCTTCACATTTTTAGCTCCGTTCTCTTCTCCTGGATTCAAAATCCAAACAGGAAACATCATCCAGTGTATATGTTTTTTAGGTATCATAACATAAATACATTGAAGGATAAGGGTGGTGTTATTCTGTATTTTTCTTTTTCTCAACCGATCCCATCATAAGACCAAAACGAACAATATGTTAGTCAAACTTTCTGACTTCCCTACTTTTAAAAACATCACAAATATGGTTTAATTTTCTTAGGAAAGAATATTTAGGACTAGTTTCAGTGGCAGATTAATCCACAGTCAAAATAAAGTACAATGCGTGTGTGTAATGAAGGAACAAGTGCTGTAACGTGGTTATGATGGGCTCCAGTATGTTGTATTGTGTCATCACATGACTAGGGCTGCCACAAACGATTATTTTGATCGTCGACTAATCATCGATTATTTTTTAGATTAGTCGACTAATCACCGATTATTTTTTAGATTAGTCGACTAATCGGATCGTACGTGAATTGACTGTAAAACATGCAGCTTATCGCACCAGCATGCAGCTGATCAGATCATGTATGAGCTGAAAATCAAAACAATTAACATGATAGCTCATTAAACCTTTAATGAGAGTCCACGGCCCGGGGCGGGAGGTGTAAAGGGCCGCGAGCCACCTTCGCCCTCGAGCCTTTCCAAGCCGACCCAGACGCCGATTACCACTACTGGGCATGTGCGTAGGTGTGTGGGTGTATGTGACAGAAAGGCAGACGTGGCAGTTGAAGCTGCAGCTGCAGTTTCGAGAGGAAAGCAAAGTAAAAAAAAACAAAAAATGATGCGTCGACGACTAAATTAGTTGTTGACGATTTTGTTCGTCGACATAATCGTGACTAATCGACTAATCGTGGCAGCCCTACGTAAGCACACATGTTCTAGCAATCATCATTGCATCTTTATATGATAAAAACACCTAAGAAAATAAGTATTTACTCACCTGATCCACCCAAAAGTCTGCTGGAGGCTATGGGCCCCACTGCAAGCACACTGCCCACGCTGTGTGTATGTACGCCCCTGTACCCAGTGCAATAGTGTGGTACTCGTTTGAGAAGCCTCATAAGTATGAATTCTACGACAACACAATGAATTATACAGCATAACTCAGTGACAGAGACAAACTAAAACTTTAAACCCATTCGTCTTTTGTACAAAGCTTCGATCTTCTCTGACAGGATTCAGATATTCTCCAAAAGCTGCTTTACAGTTAAACTATTTAACACTGCGGTGTGTTTGTTCTCCTCCATCAGGTGTGTTTGAGGTATCACCTTACACAGGAAAACCCTCCTCCCTCCCCAAGTCCAAAATATTGACTGTGTCATCTCTGCTGACGCACAGACTGATGGATGCCCTGTGTACTGAGTGTGTGTGTGTGTAGACAAACACGTACGATGGATTGTGTGATCCTGCAAGCGAGTCACAAGGTGACGGATTCACAGAGTGAGGCGAGTGGTCAATAATTTGATTGACAGGTGGCCGTGAGCATCTCTGACCTGAAGGGCAGAGAGAGAGAGAACTATTCAATATCCAACAGTTTCACAATGAAACATCCATTTATCTTATTTAAGAAAGAAAAGCTGCCTGTAACTAGACGATACACCTGAACGCCACACTCATGTCACTGTTTAACATCTCGTTCCAAACTCATTCATCCGCCGCTGTAACCGCCTCCTCTCTTAAAGTTGGCGCTGACTCATTAATTAGCCATTGTTTAGAAGTTGTCTCTGATCTCACGCACGACCTCGCTGTCTGGCTATCGCGAAATGTCACGGCGGCAGAGTGTCTCCGGTTTCTATAGAAATGTCGGATGATAAATGAGGTGGAAAACGAGGGATTTATGCGTTAGAGGATGAAGGACAAGCGAGGAACGCTGATAACGTTTATCAGACAGCGGCAGCTAATGTTAAAGTGGCAGCAAGGAGGTAAAAAAAAATCATCCATCTACATCAAAAGTGACCGATGTTCGTCTTTTCTCTCGACCCTCTTAAAAATGCAGGATCTGTAACTTGTGCACACGTTTAATGTTGTTGGGATTGACAGGTTGTATGTCTCATTATCATTAAAGATTGACGACCCTGTCTGTCAGAATGATGCAACAAGAAAGTTGGATGCAAACTCAGAGTCCGTGTTGGGGGGTGGTTGAGGCTCTGTACTGGTTCATCAACACTAAACTGGGAAACCCACTTATTCATCGGAGCTGGTCCTTGTCTCCTACAATATAGCCATGCTTTAATAAGTTCAAGGTTAGACTATTGTAATGCACTCTATGTTGGCGTCTCATCCCTCAGTCGACTTCAACTTGTGCAAAACGCTGCTGCCCGTCTTTTAACTGACACCAGCAGACGTGCGCACATCACGTCACATCATGTTCTTAACTCTCTTCATCGGCTTCCTGTCCTTTAGAGAACTGATTTTAAACTTTTAACATTTGTTTTTAAAGCTCTCAACGGCCTCGCCCTTTCGTATCTATCTGAGCTTTTTAACTGTCCGCAGTCCTGGTAGAGCTCTGAGGTCTAAAGATCAAGTTTAGCTTGAAGTGCCCAGGTCAAAATAAAAAAACACTGGGGTGACCGAGCGTTTTCCGTTGCCGCCCCCAGGCTCTGGAATCAGCTCCCCGTCGAGATGTATCTTGTTTCCGACCTGGGCCTCTTTAAATCCAGGCTAAAAACCTTTTAAAACCCAGTAGTATGACACTTTTATCTTATTCGATTTTGTTGTATTTTATTGTTTTTATTTTGTTTGTTTTTACCTATTGTTCTCGTTATTTATTATCTACTGTAAAGCACATTGGTACACCCAAAGGACTATTGTAAAGGGCTGTATAAATAAAGTACATTTTCATATAATCCATGTTGGGAAGCAGCCTTTGTTTAATAGAAACCTCACAGAATTGCTCAGCCATCAGCCTGGGTCTCTGAGTCTTCTTAAGCTGCTAAAGCCGTACTGTTTTTTTTTTAGTGGGGGTGAGTTTAAGAAACTGAATTACAGTGCGCCTCGGGGAAAGCTGCACAGCGGCTGAAACATCAACTTAGGAAGACAAATTTCCTTAAACTGCATCTTCCCCACGGGTGCGAAGATGTATTTACAGTAGCTCATGCTAAGAGGAGTGTACAAGGCAAAATCACATTACAGAGGTATAACTGGAGGCCAGCGCAGAGCTTAGCGTGTGCGTGTTACTCTGCACAGCTGAGAATCTCACACTGAAACGACATGATCGGAGGTTTGAGCTCTAACACGGCAGCGACACGCGACTGACCTGAAGTTAGCACACAAGACATTGTAGTCAAACTGTAAAAACAAGGCTGGTGTGTGCAGATGTAGCTGTAGATCAAATATATTTTACTATCGGGTACATATATTTTAGTGTATGGACACAGGAAGACGGTTCAGCTTTTTAGAGACACCATCTGTATGAAAATTTTATTAGAGTCTCGACCAGAAATACCACAGAGCAGCATTCACAGTATTTTGGGGGACATTATTTGAAGGTAGACGCGAGGTAGCTCACTGTTTATCTTAAAAGGTTGGATTTTCTTTTTCCATGTTTTTGTGTTTTGGGGGTCACGTTTCTAATTTGGTGCAGCATGCAGCCACAATACAGGTTACTACACAACCTGTTATGTCCCATATATATGATGTTAGCAATGCTGGATGTTCTGATTAAACGTAGCCAAAGCACAAACGTATGTAGAACTTATTATATTAGCTGAATAGTTCTAGAAACCGTAGAACTGAACAGGCCTACAAACACAGGGATTCGACCCCTTTATTTAGGATTACCCTTCAAGTAGTTTTTTCGGTTGTGAAGTAAAGTTACACATTTCCTGGGTTTCCCTCTGACGTCCTCTGGCTTCTCCAGGTGATTTACAGCTTTACTTGTTGTTAATGTTTGTGGTTAACTACTTGAGCCACTGCCAACAGACTGGGAGCTCGAGGCACTGGTAGTCCAAAGCTTCACCAACGGTCTTGGTGCTCTGAGCTCCAAGAGTCCAGTTAAAGTTATCTGGATAACTAATGTGCTATATTAGTTGGTGGTAGTGGGCAGGAGTGTACCAATTATTAACTCTTCAGCTCAACAGTTAAAGAAAAAGGTAAAAAAATTAAATATTTTCTCTTTTAAAGACATAAAATACGAGCACAGGAAAGAGAAAGAACATTGTGTCTTTGATTGAATCATGAAGGACAAACAGAAACCTCCCAGAAGCTCGAGGGAATTAAGGGTGGCCCAAGACAACTTATAAACTGCCACACACACACACACACACACACACACACACACACACACACACACACACACACACACGCAAAGAATCAGATGAATGGACGGATGGATGGATGAAGGTATTACCCCGACAAGCCGTAGTGAGCAGGACTCCCTCAGTGTTTGGTGTCGGCTCAGAGCGTCCGCCGCTGAAGCGGAGGTGAGTCAGACTCCAGACTTCACTTCGGATCACTGTCACGGGCCACACACGCACACACACACACACACGCACACACACACACACACACACACACACACACACACACACAGTGCCCAGAGCGATGGCAGCAGACAGGCGATGGTCTGCCAGAGCGAGCTGTCAGGACCTATTGTTGCAGTGCCACCCTCCCTGAGTCACTCTTTCAGGAATGTGTGTGTGTGTGTGTGTGTGTGTGTGTGTGCAGGTGCATGTGTGTTTATGTACTCATGTGTAGCATGTTGTGGAAATAACTCGTCTGTGGCAGCTTCCTCTTTTCCACCCCACTGCTCATCTTCCTACTTAACCCTCAATCCACCTCCCTCGCCCTCCGTATCTCCCTATATTCTCTTCTTTTATTGCCTCAGCAATGAATTCCTCTTCTCTTCCTCATTTATCCAACTCCTCGACTCGTTCCTTCCCTCCGCCTCATCTCTCTTGCCTTCCCTTTATCCCCCGCTCCCTCTTCCACCTGTGTCCCTGTGGTGCAGTAATGCAGCTTTATTGGTCCTGGTGGAGCGGTTAATGCAAGGCAGTGCTTTAAATGGAACACGTTTTCTGCCACAAATCTCCTTTTTTCCATCTCTTCATCCCCTCCTCTCCCACAGCCTTTCACCGTCCTCCTGTGTTTTCCCTTTTATTGCTTTCTTTTTACCTAAATGGATCTAATTTTGTACCTGAATGAAAGCAGGGACGTTTAGGTTTATTAAAACAGAAAACCGAGCAACGGGCTGAAACAGTTGAGTTGAGTTAGGTGGTTATTCAAGTAAAGAAGCCAAACACTCTCTAGTTTGAGCTTCTCAAATGTTAGAACCTCTGTTTTATATAGATAGTGTGTCGTTGTGTCTTTGACTGCTGGTTGTACAAAACAAAAGAACATCTTGGGTCTGAGAAGTTATGATGGAAAACACAACCACATTTACATTTTCCAAAGCAACCTACAACAAAGTCCAGTTGGAGGTCGTCACTGAAGAGCTGGAAGTCTTCAGCAGGGACGCCCCTGATCTGGTAGGAACTGGTAGCACGTTCCACCAACAGGGAACAACAGACAAGAAAAGTTTGGATTGCACCGAGCGTACAGGTGGCAGAGCCAGGCGTCACTCATTGGAGGAGGTAACACATGTTTGAAGGACATTTAAGTAGGTGGGTGTAGAACTAGAGATTACTTTGTAGTCAAGGATGAAGTGTTTTGAATTTAACGTGGGTGACTCGATGAGCAGCGGGTTAACAAGCTTTTCTGGTTTGACTGGAGCCGAGCTGCTGGGAGGCCGGTCAGACGGGCATTACAGTTATTGGTCGGGTAGCATATTGAGTCAGGTAAGAGCTGATTTTTTTTATGTTGTGAGGTGCGAATGAGGCAACGTGATCAGAGAAGGTCAGCTGGACACTGATCAGGACTCCTAAGTCTGTAGCTACCCTGGCAGGAGCAAGAGATGAGGAGACAGGGGGCCACTAAATACATTGTTTGTAAGTGACCTTCAGAGTGACACATACTTTATGTTTTCTGATCTATCAGCAAAATCCAATGTCTGTTGACCCACCCACCAGGTCCTGCATGATCCAGTTTCCTCCTGACAGACAAGAGTCAGAATTACTGCAGCCACTCGAGGGCTTTGTTGCTGAAACGTGAACAAATGTTGTGTTGAAAAATTACTGATGCTGTCAGACAGTCTAAGATGAATGAATAACAAAGATTTGTTGGAGCACTGAAAGATATTTGTTGTGGACAAACCAGAAGACACTTGTTTTTAAAATTTTGCTGTATTTTTCCTGCAAGCTGAGAAATGACAACACAGTCCCTGCAGAGACGGTCTATACTGCTGCTGCTCTTCATGTTTAATGCTGATAAAACTCATGTATTTCTACATAAATCTCTCTGCTGGTGAAGCTTTGAGGACTAAATAAAGTCATAAATCCCTCCCCGACTCTCTTTCAAAGAGCAGTTTCAATTTCATTGGATTCAAAGTAAAAAACATAACTACCTTCCCAAAACTATCCAGCAGATGAACGCAGCGTGCAGCTCTAGCAGGCCGTTTGGCAGCCAGCGCTTCTCTGTCATACTTTGATGTCTCCGCTTCGTTTTTTTTCCTGGGACCTTCTGCTTTGTTGCCAAACAGATTAGACTGTGCAGCTCCAACATCTACATCAATGGCCTTGTAATCTTCAGACTACTGGAAGATAGCAGAGGCTTTTTAAGGACATCGAAAACTGTAGGAGACGATGCACAGGAAGCCTTACCTGCCTCTTTTTAATTACCTCGTGTATGAAGGGAAGTTTGGAAACTAATTTGCATCTTTTGAAAGTTTGTTTGAGATTAAATGTTAAATTTGTTGCATTTTCTTTATCACTGTGCAGAGTAATGCATGACACAAATAACAGATGTTTTGGTTTATAATCATAATATTAATGGAAATCGCAGATCTTGACTGTTTTAAACCTACGATATAAAACATATAACGTCACGAAGAAGAAGAAGGCGTTCCCTTTCATATCGCAGGGTCCTTTGTTTTTGTTCGACTCGGCCGCAGACTCTTTGGTTTCGTGCACAAACAGACACGACCTTTTCCTCAAAGGTCAGTAGCCTCACACTCATACAGTACTGTACCAAACCACAGAAGCTCGGAGCTGTGTGTCTCACAGTCTAACAAGCAAACATTACACTGCAGCCTCAGAAAACACAATTCAGACTCAGAATCAGAATTAACATGTTTCACGTCGGAGATGATGCCAAGTGTCACGGCCGTATAATCACGTCACATAATTACAAAGGAAACCCCAACGCTCATTTGCACAAGAGGTTATGTGGTTTGATTATGATTAAGTCGATCCACAGAAAATGTATCTGCAACTAATTTGGTCATTTATATGTTTTTTTCAAGCTTTGAGGATTTGTGAATACTTTAACCGAATATTTTGGTATCTATCTATCTTAATCTGTTGTATCGCATCATATTTCAGCTGGCAAAACGTCGTGTTGGTTATTTTTTAACTTGGATATTGGAGAAATAATCACCTCTGTTCAGCAGCACCGGCATAAATTGCACAAAAATAACCACGTGTGGCGTCAGCCCAGGATTTTCCAATCGATGCATCCCAATTAACGGATAATGAAATTTAGAAATTTCCATGTTTGTCATCACCAGCGTTTTATTACGGCTTTGTGAAATTGTTATGTTGAACATTGCGGATCATGACGCAGTCCAAAACTCGACATACAAGGACATGATGGATGTTCATCAGATATAATCAGTCGACCCGCTGCCGCTATAAGCCGCTCCTCTCTTCACCAGCTAATTGTTTAACGTTCAGCTCTGGAAACTGCATCCTTAGTCTTTGAAAGGAGACGGTTTGATTGACAGGAGACCTCTGGGAAGTGCAGTGATCACAAAAAGAGTCAAATTAAAACGAAATGTCACTGATGACGACTCAGACAAAAATGATAAAGAACGTCATCCAGAGTTAAGAGTGTAAATGGTCATTAGGTCGCCTGACGCTGAGTGACAGTAATGACTGTGAAGTAGGCTGCATTTCCTCCAGGTACTGCAGTGATCAGTGATACTGCCAGCTGTTTGTACTTACACCTATTAGTCCAAACAGCTGCTGTTTCAGAGGATGCCACCGTCGGCACTTTTTACAAACAATAGCAGAGAAATAAATGATCAGGACGTCCATCCATCCATTTGTCTTTCTCCTCCTGCTTATCCAGGATCAGGACCTGGTGGCAGCAGGTTTAATAGGGTGTCAGTGTACTCTCTCTCCAGCGTGTTCGGGGTCTCCTACCGGTTGAACGTGTCCAAGCACCTCAAAAGGAAGGAGCCCAGGAGGCATCCTAATCAGATGCCTGAACCACCTCGCCCTATTGCTAAAGGCTGAGCCCGGCCGCTGCACCGAGGAAGCTCATTTGTATCCGCGAAACGAACGCAGCTGCACTGGAAAATCAAGAATTTTGTCTTCTCTCTTCCTCACAACGGTCGGGTACAGCGTTACTAGTGAACATGACCCGGAGATACTTGGACTGCCTCGCTTCCAACTCGGGAGGTGCATCGTTGTTCATGTTATCAGTGTCACGTATGAAGAACCTTTGGACAAATTTAGTAAAATTCAAAACATATTTCTGAAAACTCAATGATTTTTGCTCGCATCAGTGTTCCTTCCTTTAGTTTCTTCTCTTCTTCCACTCCTCCTTCTTTTCTTATCTCTACAGCTTTTAGCTTTATCTTATTTTCCCAGCAGCACTTGCTGTTCCCTCCTCGACGTCCCCTCTGCCCTGCGGTTTGGAGCTTCGATCAGTCTCTGGGTTTTTTGTTCATCCGTCCCCTCTTCAAAATTTTCCCCCTCTCTCTCTCTCTCTGTTTTTTTTTTTCGATAGCCTTCACCTCCCTCTGTGGCTCTCTCACCCACTCCTTCCTCCCCCGTGGCTCCGGCAGAGAGCTCCATCAACTCCAGAGGTCTCGAGTGTGTATGTGTGTGTGTGTGTGTGTTGCTGACTTGACTGTGTACGTTTGTATGTGCCTCCATGCTTGTGGGTGGGTGTGTTGTGTGGAGCGAATGGCCTCCAGGATCCCCTGGGTCGAGTCTCAAATGTACTCACAGAGAGCAGAGTCATGAGTAAGACTGCATTCCTTTCATTAACGCCCAGAAAGAGGGAACAGAGTCGAAGAAGTCCGCTCAGCTCGCTCCGCACAGTGAAAGGTTGTACTGGGTCACGCCTGACGAATCTGTTCATGGTATAAATGTGCGGCTGTAGATCTTCAGCGACGGTCTGCAGACGTTTGCAGAGATACACGCTCACTAATTGCAACCGAACAGCAGACAGGCACGATGAGAGAGCAGCTGGTGAACATGGAGGAGCATTTAGAAGCTAACACGCCCTGATATACTTGGTAGAGACCAAAAATGCAGCAAATATTCACTATATCAACTTAGATGATGAGTCGGTGTGTTCACGCTTTGTTTCTGCTAATAACAAGCAAGTTTAAAAATATCTATAGGTACAAGGAGGGGCGCCGCCAGGAGTTTTGGGCCCCATGACAAAGAATAAATAAAATTGGGCCCCAAAGGCTTGCAACTAGGGATGTAACGATGCATCGTGACACGATTAAAATCGGCACAAATGCTCGACGACTCGCATCGGTTGACAGAAAAAATGAATCGCGATTCTTGCCGAATGTGAACCCGCACAGCGCGTGCTCTCACTGGTCAAACAGGCCTCCCGGCGCGTTGCGTGAGCGTGGTGTATTTGGTCCGTCCTGCACGCGACTTCAAACCCACCGGGAGTGTTTCAGGAGCGAGCGCTCAGCCCGCAAGACTTTGTTTACTTGCTCAGATTTGGACATTTTCCCGGTGTATGTTTTTCTAAACATGCTTCTACATGTGCAAATATGCTACATAGTTAGTTAGTTTAGCTTTTGTCTGTTTTTTTACGACAGGCAGTCTGCACAGGGTATTTTATTTTGAAAATCTACCGGATTCTCTTTGCTTTTTCTGCGTCTGGCTTTCGCCCGCTCGAGGTGCTCTGTGGAAAATTGACGTTTTAATGTTTTTTATTTTATTGTTATGTACAAAAATGTGTCATATTAGACCCTGAATAGTATGTAAGGGTTATTGAGTAATGAAATGTTAGGATAATTTTTGTATGTACTTAAGTTCCCAACTTCATTAATTTAAAGCTTCAGCTTAAAGCACATCACACCAGTTAACAGCAGTTTACTGTGAGATTGTATCGTTACATCCCTACTTGCAACTGTTTTTGCAATACTAGTACTAGCACAATATTTACTGCTGGTGATTTGTACATGCATGCAAGTCTGCATACAGTCTGCAGTGATGCAAGAATAAAAGCCACCAAAAAAAGGACTAAAGGGAACGAAATTAAAAGATATATTAAATTTTCAGTCATAATAAATTAACATCATCCTCTGATTTTTGAACTTAGCTGCACATATGTCAACAATATTTTGTCCTAACTTTCCCCTCTATCCGGTGCCGCTGGGTATAAGACAGCGAATTAAAAAAGCAGCCAGCGTGTCTCGTGCCTGCGTTTCATGCTGGTCTGTTTCCTGTGTCTGTCTCTGTCTCTGTTTATCTCCTGCGCTGATGGATTTCTCCGTTATTGATGTTTAGTCCTAACTTAGGAAAGAAGCTCCCTGCTCTTTGATTCAGGGGGAACTGAAACCGAAACATTTACTGCTGCTGATGTCTAAAAACGTTTCTTTCCTCCGTAGCTTTAACTCCTCCTTGAGAAAAACAGAATAACCGCCTGGTAAACAGGAGATATATCACGGCAGAGCAGCCTCACTGTTATCTGTAATAGCAGCGGACATAATGGGACATTTAGTCTGTTATCACTTAGCAACAACATAGGGCCAGAAATGCAAAGAGTTTTTTCCCCATTTAGACACATTTAAGAGAATAAAAGTCATTTGAGTATAAGTTAGCACAACAGCGGTTTCTTTTTCCACGTCGCTCGCAGCGACTCGAGATGAAGTGCATCTCCAAACTGTATCTTCCACCCCCTGAGCAGTGACGACAACTCCACCCCCCTCTCCGACCCTCTCCACCTTTCGCCTAGAAGGGTTTTATTGATATTGATTTGGATGGAAAGCTTAAGTCTCCGTTGAAGGGAGTATGAAGGCTGGGGGTATTTTTAGGTTGCTGTCGATTGGCAGCCGTCCCTTCAGCTGGGTGGGGTGGGGGGGACCTGGCAGAGAGCATGAAATCGATGCAGACGGCATCGACGTGGATGTTGGGCCATATGTTGAGAATACAATACATAAGAAATATCGGCTCTTAGCGCGAAGCAGACTGATAAGTGAGTCCAGGCTGCCTTATTGATTTCAGCTGTTAAATCCACTTCAGTCAGCCTTTCATCAAAAGCCCGATGAGAGAGCGAGGTGACGGGCTGAAGCTGAAGCAGGACTTTAAAGCTTCGAACAATGGACTGATGAGATCGTAGAAAAGCTCGAGAGTGTTCCCTCTCGAAACAATCATGGAGTGATATTCGACAACTTAAGCAATTTTCTACACAAGCACCCTTATCTCGACTTCTGTCGTTCGTAGCTGAAGTCGGACTAATTTCATCGCACTTGGCGTTAAGTATTCCAGCGTCTCCTGCGGCGTTTCGGCTGCGGGGAGGCCGAGCGGCGTTTTATCTCAGTGCTTAACGAGAATTCGGAGACGTAGGTGATAATTCGTGTTAACAGGGAGGAGGCCCTTTCCTTTCATCGCCACTTAAATCTAATATCCTTTAACATCTCAGGCCTTGCTGACTGGTCATGCCCCCCCCGTGTGCCAAAGCATGGTGGGGATAATTAATCTAATTTTAGGGCCGGCTGTGTGTTACACTGGACAGGACATGAGTCGGAGAAGAAAGCATCTGATTGTTTATGATGCACAAGACGGAGAGTCGGTATATTTACATGCACGCCATGAGTCATATCCTGTTTTTGTTACAAGCTGAGAAACAATTAAAGAAAAAGAAGTTATCAGGATAAAGGCAGAGAGAGGAATGCATGTAGGGTCAGCTCTCCGAGTAGCACCAGTGTAACAGACGACCTTGCTCAGATACAGACGGCTCATGCAGGAGGAAGTCTTATTCCTAACAGGAAGAATTTTTATCGTTGACTGTTGTTGAATCCTGAATGAAACCGGCTCCAGAACCAGAGCTGCTTTGGTAGAAAATCGTTATTCCTGCTCTTCTCTTCCTGATAGCTCCCAGTTTTTGAACATTTGACCTCTATTGAGAATCTCACTGTTACATCTTAGCTCGTAACTAATCATGGATGTATGCACCTGCATGAACAAAGCGTTAGAAGAGCTCAAAGTGTTTTCTTTCAGATTCCTTTCGTATTAAATGTTTCTGAATGAACCACTCAAAGGAGCTCATGACTCACCGTTTGAGAACCAGTTCTTTAAACGATTAAAGACGCGACCTCGCTGGTTGCAGCTTCTCAAACGGATTTCAGATTTTCTCTTTTTGTGTCACTATAAATTGATTTCTGTTTTTGGCATTTCAAATAAACCATTTTTTACTGAGATAAGAAGAATCCATAGATTTATCAGCAGTGGCAACATATATTGCTATTCATAGCACTGACTAAATGCATGGATGTGTGAGATATGTGCTGTGTAGGTGTTGCAAAGAGAGAGAAATACAAGGTGGATGTCAGCTGGAAGTGAGACAGATGATGAGCTGACGGTTTAAACAGGTGAAGCATCAGCTGACAGCCCTCCCAGGGGTGATGAATCATACCTGGAGCAGGAGAGATCTCACAAAAGACTTCTTCATATTTCTGATTATATGATCTGAAGTCTGCAGTCTGTCATGTCTGTTGATAATGAACCGGTCTGTCCAGCAGTGAAACAGAAGCATTACAGGCTTTAGATTTTCACTTTCATTGCAGATTATGCCGATCAATAACAGAATCAAACCCGTTATGCAACCGAGCCGATCCTTGTTTCTATGACTAGCTCACACATTCGCTTTTCTTCTCATTACATGATCTTCCCTCGCTCTCCTTCTTCACTTTTTCCTGCTCATTTCAAAGAATCCAGTGACCTTAAACCGCTCCACTGTCTGAGCCACCGCCGACGCCTACTCATTATCTCTGCACGGCCAACACACAGCGCACTAATCCTGGTGTCGCTTTCTCCAGACTGTGCAGAACTCACCATCTGTCTTCACCATCTATAATAAAAGTGCCGCTCGCTCATTGTGAGCTCGGCGACGGGGAAGTAAAGTGTAACGGCTTCACATTAGAGAAAGGCATGCAGCAAATCTTTCAGGATTTGTGCGCACGGATGAATCGTTATCCGATAAAACACATAAAAGATGTCACAGATAGAAGAATGCAGAAGTATATCCAACATCCGACGATGCACCGAGGAATAAGCTTAAGTAATAGCTTTTATTGTGGAGGGAATTAAGTAATGTGAGGAAACAATTTATTAATGTGCGATTCTACAGCTCATGTAACAACAATCATCTATAGCAGAAAATAAAATCTGCTTTCTTACTTTCAGCGGTGGATCATTACTGGAGCACAAAGCTCTAAATTGCTGTTCACGTCCTCAGAGATTCAAATAAATCGTAGGTCCGCTGCTCATTAAGATGTTTCCTCAGTTGGAAAATCAATCAAGCAAATCAGAGCTGTGCAGGGCGGACTAACGATGGGTCATCTCTCCGTGCGTAAGACGGAAAATTAGATGAGATCGACCGGGCTGTGCAGGTTGATGGACTCGCAGTGAATCCATACGATTGTCACATTTCTCTGATCGACATGACAAACATTAAGTTAACTGCCGCTCTGATACGTCACTGAATACTGACTGACCGCTTAGTACAACATAGGCTGAGCTAAAAAATCAGCAAATAAATAATCAGACCTGAGGCGGCTCAGTGAAGCCTGGGTGCTCTGGACTATAACTCTTACCCAGTCTTACATATTGTCCTTTTGATGCGTTCACTACGGAAGCCCTATAGGGTCATACATACATACATACATTTTATTCCACCTGTTTTCCCATGATAACAAGATAATTAATTTGAGATCTCGAAAAAACAAAACGATAGTCTAGTGTACAGTGGTCCCTCGTTTATCGCGGGGGATACGTTCTAAAAATAACCTGCAATAAACGAAATCCGCGAAGTAAGTTTTACAATTATTATACATATATATATATATATATACATATATATATATATATATATATATATATATATATATATATATATATATATATATATATATATATATATATATAACCACACACTTTTATACACCTTTTTACATGCATTTTGTACAGTGCTCCCTTAGTTAATCAGGACGCAGAACACAATGCGCATTCACACTGTACAGTACGCTGTAAAAAAAGCTGCAAAATTACACTGAAAAAAAATCGGCGAAACAGCGAGTCCACGAAAAGTGAACCGCGATATAGCGAGGGACGACTGTACATCCATACATTTTATTCACCTCGTTTTCCCGTGATAACGAGATTAAAAATTCCAGATCTCGAGAAAACAAAATGATAGTCTAGTGTATTAAATCAAGTGCGCCCGTATTACAGAATGTATGGTAAATGCATGTAGTCCATGATACGGAGCAAGCAAACATATTACACCACTGTAAAATCCCTTTAATCCATAATTTCTGACAAAGGTTTGTACACTTGATCTCAGGATTGGAGTGAGGATTAACCAAAGTATATCAACCTTTGTCAGAAATTATGAATCAAACTGATTTTACAGTAGAGTAAATATTGTACATAATGCCCTTTTTAATTCAAAATAATGAACTTTGAGGATGAATTGCTCCAAAATGATTCAGTAAATATGCTTGATACTGAGTGAGTGAACAGTCAGGATGGTCCTGAGATCAAGTTTATCAACCTTTGTCAGAAATTATGGATCAAACAGATTTTACAGTGTTAATATGTTTGCTCGCTCCGTATCATGGACTACATGCATTTGCCGTACATTCTGTAATACGGGCGCACTTGATTTAAAACAGTAGACTATCATTTTGTTTTCTCGAGATCTCAAATTAATTATCTCGTTATCACGGGAAAAAGGCTGTAAAAAATGTATGTATGTATGTATGGCCTTTTAGGGCTTCCGTAGTTCACAGCGTGCACCTTAAGGTCAGACTCGTGGTCTTTCAGGTTTTTTATGGTCAGCCTTGGTTTGCTTTCTTTCATTAGCACTAAATTATTTAAAGCAGCACTTGATTATTTATGACGATAACCAGCAGAGCGGCTTCCCCCTTTCATCATCCTCAAATATTTTAGAATCGTCTCTGGCCTCCGTGAGTCATGCCGGTCGTGCCCTCTGTGCGCCAAAGCTTGGCGTGGATAATTGATCTAATTTTAGCGCGGTGTGTGTGTGTGTGAGTGTGTGTGTGTGTGTGTGTGTGTGTGTGTGTGTGAGAGAGAGAGAAATACTGGACAGCGTTGTCATTTTCCCTCGGCGAGCACGTTGAAGGCTGCATCAGTCTGACACACTGTTATCTCCCCTCTACCTCTTTCTGTCAATGTTCCTCGCTCACTCCTCCATCTTCCTCGCTCCCTCCTTCCCTCGCTTGCCCTCTCCCATCACGGGTGGCTGAGACAAAGCGTTTAAGTATTCTGGGCTGATATTTTTGTTCTGTTTGCTTTTCCTCTGCACACGGTTTGCTACGTGCAGCAGCTGAAGCACCTGTGATAATGAAATTATCCTAAATTCGTGTCTCTCTGTTTCTTTCTCCAGCAGTGGATGCTGTGCCGGTACGGAAAGATGGGGATCAGGTAATATGCTATTATCTTTTCTTTCTCTCTCTCTTTCTTTTTTTTTTTAATGCCGCCACCATTTCTGCACACTTTAATCTATTTCCCCATTTTGCTGAAAGCCGCTGTGGCTGAAAATAAAAGAGGCTGGCGCTGGCGTCCTCAGCTCTCCTCTTACATCTGAACAGTCTGCGGACAGAAATGGCGTGTGTGTGTGTGTGTGTGTGTGTGTGTGTGTGTGTGTGTGTGAGAGAGAGAGTGTCGTTTCTTGTCTCCTCAAATCTTTCGGAGGTGAGAAAAAGACGCGCCGTTACTCACCCAGAACTGCCTCCTGCTGTTAGACGGCCAGGACTCGGCCTCGAGAAAGGTCGCCCGAGTCTTTGGAAAAAAAAAAGAAAAACAATTCACGATGTGTGGAGTCTGTTTTCTTCTCACAGTGTGTGTGTGTGTGTGTGTAGAGTCAGAAAACATCAGGATGGTGTCACACTTTTTGTATCTTTGTCTCTGTACTCTAGCACATTCGAATTCAGCTGAATTAAAGGAGGACTCTGTACATCGACGTCTGTTGTATAAAGCCTTTAGTGGCTTCAGAAAATGCCTCACATGATGTGACTTGAGCTGGAGCTGAGCTACAAATTTGAATCTCTAGAAGCGTGGAGGTAGAAAGAAGTGATCTCTGCAGCCCGATCTTAATTCCTGCTTGAGGATTCAAGCGTAACACAGCTGCAACTTTGTCTCAGTGGTCGTCACACACCTGTCTCAGCTTTAACAGTTTGGAGTTTGTGTGTCTGTCCTGAGTCTGCGTGTGATCCAGTTTCATCCCTCAGTCCACAGTCCAGAATAATTAGCGACTAAATTGGCCGAGGTGTGAATGTCTGTCTGTCTGGCTGCATGTGTAAACTCTGCAAACAGCTTGGCAGCCTGTCCAGGGTGTACCCCGACTCCCACCCACAGCGAGCAGGGAAAAGCTAAGACCGTCCTGCAGGCACGGATAGTGGATGGAAAGATTAGTTTTAGCTCGGGAGGGTCGGAGGCGAAGTATAAAAGTGGCTGCAGTTCCTACTAGGGATGGGAATTGATAAGATTTTTACGATTCCGATTCTATTATCGATTCTGCTTAACGATTCGATTCTTTATCGATTCGATTCTTTATCGATTCTCTTATCGATTCTCATTTGGGAAAATAGGAGAACAAACAGTTTTATCAGCATCAACTTTGTTTAGTTAGAAGTATCACGACCTTACAAAACCAACAGCGAGGTCAAAAGAGGCCCACAGCCTGGATAATAGAAACGATGTGTAACTACCTTCTATAGTAACAGCAGAGGTGTTCATAGCCTGGCTGCTGCCGCTGCTGCTAGGCTGAGATTCATCTCCAGTCCGAAGCGTGTCAAAAACACGACATTCATTTAAAAATATCACATGTTGTGTGCGCAAATGTTTCTGCATGTTCATCGTGCAACGATTGCTAGTCGAGCTGTTGTCGTCTTTTTTGGTAAAATTCAGCCAAACTTTGGAGCTTCTCAACTAGAACCGGTTCTCGATTCCCATCCCTCGTTCCTACACGCTTCACTGATGTAAATGAAACGCTGTCAGTTGAAGCTGGAAGCTTTGCCCACATTGTTTTATATTAAATCCAAAGTGCTGCAGTACAGAGACAACACGCATTAATGTATTACTGTCTGACCACGCTGCTTCTCTCAACTTAACAAGCAGTAACACACAAAAGTTTCTAATGAACAGAGAAATCCTTCATGCACGATCACGCTGCTTTAAAAACACGATGATCCACGACTAGTTTGCTTTCAATCAAAAGATCTGAACGCTGTTTCGAAAAGAATTAATCTACTCATCGTGTCTCGACGTCTGGCAAGAAAATTGAAACAAGGGTGGAAAAAAAAAAAAAACGAGAACACGCCGAGAGAAAATACGAGTCTCAGCCTTCAGAAGCTCGTATTAGTCAAACCTATGTACTCCTGTGTGTGTGTGTGCACGCGCTCTCGTGACTGGGTGTAAAGGTGTGTGTGTGTGTGTGTGTGTGTGTGTGTGTGTGTGTGTGTTGATAGTCTCTTACCAAGGCCACAGAGCTGCTCTCCCCAGGGCTCAGACTATTACTGAGCCATGTATCACTTCTCAGCTGTGGGCCCTGAGGAGAGAGAGAGAGAGAGAGAGCGGTAGAAAGAAAGACAAAAACACAGACATCCATCTTATTGTTTTTCCATCGCTGGCTGCTGCTTTCTTTCTTTTTTCGTGTGTGTTGTCATTTGCAGGAGGCACAAAGGTTGGAAGGCCGACATGCGCCTGTAGTTTAATGACTTTAAAGGTATATTTATCGACATCACTGCATTACCGCTACATTAATTACAGCTTACAAGTGATGAAGATGAGCGGCAGGTAATCCCGGTGACTGTCGCCTCCCTGTAGAGAACAAGCTGGAAGTGATTTCTGCATCTCTGCCAGCGACACAAACTTCGAAACACTGCACAGGTTGGGTTGACATTGCATCAGAATTTTCTTTCTGAGTGGGCTGTTCCTGTCGAACACTGATCCCACGGCAGCCCTCGAGTTGTTTACTTCCCCAAATATGACTCCTGTGCCTAAATTTATAGACCTGCAAAAAGAGAGACAGAGAGGGAGGCCAGCAGCAGGTGGAGGGGGATTTGATGAAATATAATACAGGAGCTCAGAGAGATGATTCAGACTCAGGAGCAGGGGGACGACAAACAAAAAACAGACAGAATAAATACTACGCAGAATCAGACACACAAACAGAAAATTAGAAATATTGAAGGAAACGAGCGAACAGTCAGTTGGTGGATCTTTTCCAATGAGCATCGCTCTTTGTTCTCCGAGGAAGAAATACTCTCCAGTTATGATATAACCGTCTTTTTTTTTTAACTTACTTTTTTATTTCACATGAAATGGCAAACATTAACACATACATCAGGAACACATACCAGGAGATGGTCTTACACTTTCGGTTCCATATAATCATGTCCTCATATCCTCTCGTCCAATATTTCTTGAGTAACATATCGCAATGAGTACATACATTTACTAACAACTGCACTGCATTAAGAAATATTTTAAATACAAAAAAAAAAAGAGGTGACTAAAGTTCTGACATTGTCTGTATTACTGGCAGCCATCTTTGATTAAACCTGTCTGATTTGAGCTGTAACCTTTTTCACCCTCTCTCTCCATTCCGTTATATTGGGGGGTTGTGGCTTCAGCCAAGAAGCTGTGATTGATTTCTTTGCGATTAAAAGCAGAATTCTCAGTAATGAAGCCAAATTCCCATCTATGACATTCTCAGGGACAATACCTAATATGTGCAATGCTGGATCTAAAGCAAAGTCAATACCCAAAACATTTTTTTATTTTCTTTTAAAATATCCTTCCAAAAATCTAAAATCTTTGGGCAATCCTAGAATATATGTGTAAAGTCCTCCACCAGAGCACAACCCCTCCATCATCTCTCAGAAGTATTACTGCACTTTGAGGTAATAGACGGAGTGTTAAAATACCTCATGTTGGGCTGCTAGTTACCTTTCGTCCTGCTTTGAATGTTTCTTCCCATTGTTCATCTGTTATTATAATATTTGCTTCCAATTCCCATTTTTCCTTCACATGCAAATTATTATTGTTCTATGTTAACGTCTTTAACAAGCACCATTGTTGTTTTAATACCTGACACACGCACCTGTAGCTCATGCTGCAGCTGTAGCACATCGCTTAAAAAAGTGTCCAAGAGGTGCTTGGTAATATTTTCTGATTCGTACAGCTGAAGTTGATGGGAAAGTCTTTAGTTTTTTTAGGTAGTATTGGATAAATTTGACCTGATGATGGTGCTAGATGAAAAATTAAGACTTGCATGCGTTTATCAAATTATGGAGCAACGTATCCAAAACTTACTGAGTTAAAAATGGAAATCTGGAACCATGAACTAAATCTCATTGCAATCCCGTCTTTAGCTGAGATATTTCAGCTCCAAGAATAACAGATTCCTAGGAAATGAAGAAGTTTGGATACAAAGTTTTATTAATAACGAATCAAATGCATGAGCTCATCATTAGAGGCTGTCAGACTGAAGTGAGGAAACATCCCTGTAGCATTAGGCTCAGTGAAAGGCACATTAGCTGAAACATCAGCCTGTTTGTGGTTCCACTAAAAGTGAGATCAATACGGAGAGTGCTGCGACCGGATCTCCTCTGAGGATTTATGCCTTCCAAATTCACACAGGCCCGACTGAAAGGATGGGAAACACAAACACATCTCGCTGAGATTCAGCCGCAACTAAACTCCAAGACTTTCATTTACCGCCATTAGTGTTTCTCCACGGTAAATGGGTTTAGACTTCAAATGAGTTTTCTGAAAGATGACGCCACAAAGACGTTTTTCTTGGAAGCTGCTGTGAGATATTTCATCACTTATCAATTTCTGTCTCCACGATAAAACTCTAATATTTGAATAATTTCTAACAGCTCCTGACGCTGAATTTCCACATTTAAACTAAAGAAACTCTTTAAAGATTAGCGGCTGTTTAAAGCGAGACGATCACACGGCCGTGAAATTCAAATTAATTGCTTATCTTTGCTTGTTGTACAAAACCCTATCGCTGCTTTCTATTATGCACTATTTGCTTCTTTCTGTGATTTATTGTGCCGCTGAGCGACTGATAAACTTTAACCTTTCCTAATCGCAGCGGCCTCCGAACTTGTTATGTTGTACAAGAACGAGAAATCAAATTAAAAGACTTGACCCGAGCCCCAGAATTCACCCTTCAACCCTTTAGAAGGGGAATTATAGGGAACTAAAGAAATGTTTGAGTTTCAATCAACAGCGTGCTTCTCCAAAAAACACTAAATAACCGCAACAGAAGTAGTTCTCCTTCAGTGCATGCTGCCAAAACTTTAAGCACAGTGTGACCATGCACAGGAAGTGTCAGGCCGGCAGAGATGTATAGTAACGAAGTGGAACTACATAAGTACTGTACTTAAGTACTAAAATGCAGTATCTGTACTTTTTTGGACTATTATTTTTTCCCCAACTTCCACTTTTACTGCACTACATATTTTTGATGAATTTAATACTTTTACTCAGATACATTTTTCATGTGCTGAGTCGTTACTCGTTACTATTGTAGCGTCCAGCCGGACACGTGATGAATGACGAGGCGATATTGAACAAACTGCATTTATTGCTGAACGGTTTGGTTCCAGGACTCGGTGATATCTATCAGAAAGAGCTGAGCACCGAGTTAAATGTTCAGCTGAGAATGTTAATGTCATCATGAACGGAGAGACTGAGGCTACAGGGGGAGAGCTCCTGAGCGCTGTTATATTCTCTACAGAGTCGATTTGAATACAAAATATGAGCAAGACTGTGCACACAGAAAAAAAACACAAAGACGGAGGTGACGCCTGATTATTTTCATTTTTGGGTTGACCATGAGAGCTTCACGTTCACACGCTGAGTGCTGCTTCTGAATCCAAATCCTACAGTACGACCTCTGACGCAAGCTGTGTTAATAACACACACACACACACACACACACACACACACACACACACACACACACACACACACACACACACACACACACACACACACACACACACACACACACACACACACACACACACACACACACACACACAACACTATTTGCGCCTCCTCGCACGTTTGACCATTATAAATCATCTGCATCCTGCACACAGTTATTAGTTCTTTATGTGATATATATATACACACTGACCCTGAACCCTGTGTTGTGTTTGTTTCTCTGAACAGCTGATAGCAACAGTTTTCTGCTCTATAGGACAAAATGATAACATCAGGCTCATTGATCAAGACCAAAGCCTGGATGATTAGACTAACAGACGCTTAGTAAATTCACGCTCCCCAGAGGAAGAATCCTACTGATGGATTACATGGATCCAGTTCACACTGTTGACTATAAAACATGGATGTGGTGCGTGTGACATCTTGGCAGTGCTCCCAGCTAATCCAGAAATGTGCTAAGCTAAGACGTTGAGCGTGGGCTGGAGCTGAAACCAGCCGCCTGTGACGGCGCCCACCTGTCAATCAAAGCAGCCACGCTCTTAATTATGCATAACTTTAAGCCTCAATATGATTTGAATGGGTGAATTATATAGAAATCCATGTACAGTACAGTCCATGAACGGGGAAATTAGCTACAGAGACCCAAACTCGGCTGTAAAGAAGTGGCCGTTTGAGGCTGAAGGACATTTTTTCTTTTTATTTACCACCATCATCAACTTAAAGTTTACATTTACATCTGCACCCAACAGATTAATTTTAGGACCCGGTTACAGAAGTTATTACCATCCAATTAAAGTTAAAAGTTATTAAATAAACTAATTCTGGTCTCTGCAAATCGTCTTTCTGATGGATGGAAGAGAGAAACATAAAGGAAGTATCATATCAGGAGGATTTAAGTCAACCCAAAAGTTGTTCTTGTTAGAGGCGTATGTAAATCCTTTATTACCTATAAGTAAAGACATTAGTTAAAAAGTATAAACACAGTGTAACAGGTGATTTGTTAGAAGCTGAAAGTATAAGAGCGTCTGCGCAAAGGGGAGACGCCGACAGAGAATATGAATGAATCAACGTCTCTTTGAATGAATTAATATTTAACTCAAACAGTTCACGAGCACACGATGATATATTGCCGTTGAGTAGATTTCTCCAGAGGATCTCCGAGTGATTTATTCTAAATATTGAAAAGATTAATTCGCTTCAGTCCGAGCTGCAGCACCGGTGCCGAGCATGTTCATTAGCTTTTGAGATTAAATAAACCGTTACTCAATTAGTTCGGTTTAGTCTGTCAAGCTGTGTGCGTTTAACACGGCGAGCGTCCGTGATTAACACAGTGTGTTTGTTCAGGAGAATATACACTCGAGTATATTCGACTTCTGTCTGAGGTGTGAATGTCTCTGCACATCTTTCCCGACAGGTTGACTTAAATCCCTCGAGCCGTCTCGGAGGCCGCTTTGTCAGGAGGAGGATTATTCTTATTCTTCATCTGCATGTCATAAAGATAAACATCTGACATCAATATCACATCGATGCTTCTGAGAAAGTGAAAGCAGGATTCATCCTCGCTTTCGGTTTCAGCTCGCCTCGTGGTTTCAGTTTGCAAACCACCCAGCAGACGGTTTAAGGCCAGATTGCTGGATGTTAATCAGGCCAATAAGAACTTTAACCAAGTCAGACCCAAATTCACAGTAATTCACGTAGATGTCCTCGTTACAGAGTCAGCAGCTGATTAAAACATGAATAAATACAGAGGCCGAGGTCCGTCTTAATGTTTTATTACCACTGCTTTCCGCTCTTATTCTTTTATCGCCTTATCTTCCACCAGTTATTCCTGTATTAGCTTTTTTATTGTTTGGTTTGTTTCCATGCTCATAGCAGACCTTAGGAGTAATAATAATATCATTTCTTCTCTTTAATGCCTCTTCATGGGCAACAACAAACACACGACTGCACCTTTACGAGATTTTCTTACTCATCTCAAACCGCCCAGCTGCGGCTACAATAAGAGCATCATCCCCCCGCGGTGAAATGCGGCTGATTTAATCTATTCGTGGCATGAATTTGTTATTACTGCTGGCTATGATCGCTCTGACGGAAACAAAAGACGACGTGGGGATGATGAGAGCGAGCATGTTTTCGGTCTTTCTTCCCCTTTAGGGGAGTTAAATATGCAGCTTACGGGACTTTTGGGTGAAGTTTCAACAGTTCAACAGAGCAAAGTTGGCCCCGATAGCAGACACAGGAAACCAGTTGCAATATGGCTGCAGTGTTTGGAGGATAAAAGCCCATTGAGTGCCTGAAATTGGATTTTGATGCCACACCCTCCCGGCAGATGAAAGCTGCTCTCCTCTCTGAAATGACTTTTTATCTCCAAGAGTCCATTTGTGGGTGCGGAAGACACGAGAAAGCATCTCTGTTGCTTTGTTTGTCTTCGCTTCCATTTAGTTTGAGTTAACTAATATTAAATAAATAAAGATATAATCGGCTTAGCATTTGCTAGAAGCGTCCTTGTAATGAGTGACCTTTTTCAGAAGGCTGCAAATGTTATTGTTGAATTTAATAAACCACCGATTTATTTGTAAAAAATGGAAACAAAGCATTAAATATAAACACACATCAGTCGGCTCTTTGGCTTTGTAAAATATCGAGCTTTGCTTTCAAGGTCGGCTTTCTGCTTCGTGACGCTCGGCCTCTTTTCCCACATAAGCAAGCTGAGCACGGGCAGCATCCGCTTAAGCACGAGCAGCAAACACTGAAGAACTAGCTGAGGAGCTTTAAAGACGGTGACCGTGCTGAACTTTCCGCTCTGCAGCTACTGTCGTCACATTACAAGTAGGAGGCACTGCAGTGCACGAATATCTGTCTGATTATGGCA
Source organism: Collichthys lucidus (assembly GCA_004119915.2). NCBI lineage: Eukaryota > Metazoa > Chordata > Actinopteri > Sciaenidae > Collichthys > Collichthys lucidus. The sequence goes on along the minus strand of ML240635.1, from coordinate 1,254 downwards.
ATAAGGAACAAGGACTTTCTCATTCAAGCTGTGCAAACACGTTTAAGATCAGCTGTCCACATCTCACATGAGCAGAAATGAAATGTTTCTAGAATCTGTCTGAGCGACCTCTGCGGCAGCAGGAGATAAAGTTTGGCATTTACTTTGACATAGACGAGTTTAGGGCATTTTCCATTTCACCTCTCATGCAGTCTGTGATCTGTGGCTTTCAACGCTACGACTATGATAACAAGCTGAAAGTGCCAGCGGAGAAACAGAAAAAACAAAAATCCTTTTGACAGCAGTGTGTTTTTTTTAAAAAAATCCCTGAAAGGAGCACGGTGTCCAAAATGTTTCCTCTATTGTACAGTATGATGAATATGCATGATGTGTGTGTGTGTGCGTGTGTGTGTGTGTGTGTGTGTGTGTGTGTGTGTGTGTGAGGACGAACAATAAATGCTGGTCCAGGTTTTGGCCACCCCATCGGATTTGTCGTTGCCCCCGGCAACAGGGTTATCGCTGAATGGTATCCATGGGTTACCTAAACATTGTGAGCGGTGTAGATGGACAAAGGGACGGTGCGGCTTGACAAACACACAAACACACAAACACACTCGATTACACAATCGGGTGCTACTTCCTCTTCCAAACAAACTGCCTCTCGTGTCTTTCTGCACGTCGACTCAGCTGATTAAAAAATGTAGAATATTGTGATTTCAGGCTGCTGGTTTGTAGATTTACAGCTCAGGCTGCACGTGCATCGACGTGGTACAGTGTCAGGCTCACTGTTGCTGTGAGCTCATGATGCACACACACTATGCAGACTGTAAAATGACTGATGACGCCTCAGGATATAACTCCACAATCACAAACACGCAGCTGATTCACTTCAAATATAAAGTACTTTATCATGACCTTCAGAAGTGAATGTGAAAGAAAACGCTGCACGAGTTATTGCACTTCAGGTGTAGTAAGCTTTAAGACCAGTGTCTATGTCCCAAACTCGTCTTCCCTCTTTCAAATCTCCTTCCTTCTCTTCCCGCCTTTGCTACACCTGTACTTCTTCTCCTCCCCTTCCTCCCTTAACCTTCCCACCCCCTCTCCTTCCTCCCTTCCCGTCCCCCCCCCCCCCCAGCATGGCCGTGCCGAGTTTTCCTGGGAAGGAATCAATGTAAGTCTCCTTGTTTAAATCTCCTTCTTTTTCATCCACCCTCCTCTCCATCGTTCACCCGCTACCTGAGTTTGGGCTTTGAGTACGTAAGTCGACATCCTGCT
>ML240634.1:0-18922 GCA_004119915.2 Collichthys lucidus | reverse complement strand
TAACTTGGTGACATTACACATACGACGTCCTCAATCAATGTGCCAAATTTCACAACTTTTTACCATACTGTCCTATGGGCTGTTTTGCTAATTATAGCGCCCCCTAGACGAAATGACACCATATTTGTTTCCTGCACTTAGGACACAGCCTTGAAGCATGCCATGCAATTTGGTTTTTTTCGCCAAAGTGTTCCTGAGATATGAGCTCACATCGAATCGCCGCCTTCGCCATTGATTTCGATTGGCTGTAGCATGCAACAAAGTTGAAATTGAAAAATCCGTCAAATAACTTTTGTGCGTATTGGTCTGAATATACTCTGTGCCGATTTTCGTGAGAATCCGTCAAAATTTGTGACCTCTGAAAATTTAGTTTCACTTTTCATAATCCAATATGGCAGCCACAATCTTACGCAGACGTGAACATTTTGCATACGACCTGAATTGTGACCTTCCAGAGTATTAGACATGAAATTTAACGCCATATCCAAACGCATCAAGACAAACAAGCAAAAATGTAATTTTGTTAATTACAGCGCCACCTAGTGGACAAATACCACCAAATTTTATTGGCACACTTTGGGGCGGTCTCGCTGCAGGTGACCAAATTTGGTCTTCGGAAGTCAAAGCGTGCCGAGATATGAGCAAACGCCCTGTTTGGCGGCGTTGCCGCCAACAGCGATTGGCTAAATGAAAAGTTGGCATCAGCTGTCAATGGGGCCACCCACTGTATCTGTGGATATGACAATTTCATTTCAAATACAAACACTTCAGGAGATATGAGCAAAAACAATGTTTTGCTAATTAGCGCCCCCTAGAGACGTTATGACACCATATTTGTTTCATGCACTTGGGACACAGCCCCGAAGCATGCCATGCAATTTGGTTTTGTTTCGCCAAAGCGTTCCTGAGATATGAGCTCACATCGAAATCGGCGCCTTCGCCGCTGATTCGATTGGCTGTAGCACACAAACAACGTCGAAATTGAAAAATCTGACTAATAACTTTTGTGCGTATTGGCCTGAATATACTCTGTGCCGATTTTCGTGAGAATCCGGCAAAATTTGCGACCCTGAAACTTTTTTTTCACTTTTGACATTTTCCAATATGGCGGAAAATCTATCATGGCGCATTATGACGTCATAGGGTGCATTGAACTCCCTATGATCCAAGGATTCCAACGGTACCTTGTTTTTGAAAATCGGGCTCACGGTTCATGAGTTACATGCACAAATGTACCTTGAACTTTGACCCGTTGGTGGCGCTATACTGTGTTTCCTGCCAACATGTAACTTGGTGACATTACACATACGACTGTCCTTAACCAATGTGCCAAATTTCACACACTTTTTACCATACGGTTCAATGGGCTGCCATAGACTCCAATGGCAGAAGAAAGAATAATAATAAATATAGCTGCAAGCAGCAATGACGGGCCCATGCAGATCAGGCGATCATGTAATGTAATAATAGTAATCATTAGCATACATGTACAACACTGTACAACACTGTGGTACGACACTGTACAACACTACGCACTGTACTGCACTGTACAACACTGTACAACACTGTACAGCACTGTACTGCACTGTACGACGCTGCAACACTGTACACACTGAACTGCACTGTATAACACTGTACTGCACTGTACAACACTGTACTACACTTTACTGCACTGTGAACACTGTACAACACTGTACTGTACGACACTGTACAACACTGTACGACACTGTACTGCACTGTACAACTGTACAACACTGCACACTGTACAACACTGTACTCACTGTATACACTGTACTGCACTGTACGACACTGAACAACACTATACTACACACTGTACTGCACTGTGCAACACTGTACAATACTGTACTGTACTGCACTGTACTACACTGTACTGCACTGTGCAACACTGTACAACACTGTACAGCACTGTACAACACTGTACTACACTGTACTGCATTGTGCATTGAACTCGCCATAATCCAAGGAATCCAACGATACCTTGGTTTTGAAAATCGGGCTAACGGTTCAAAAGTTACATGGACAAATGTACCTAAAACTTTGACCCGTTGGTGGCGCTATACTGTGTTTACTGCCAACATGTAACTTGGTGACATTACACATACGACTGTCCTCAATCAATGTGCCAAATTTCACAACTTTTTACCATACGGGTCTATGGGCTGTTTTGCTAATTATAGCGCCCCCTAGAGACGTAATGACACCAGATTTGTTTCCTGCACTTGGGACACAGCCTCGAAGCATGCCATACAATTTGGTTTTGTTTCGCCAAAGCGTTCCTGAGATATGGGCTGACATCGAAATCGGCGCCTTCGCCACTGATTTCGATTGGCTGTAGCTCGCAAACAAAGTCGAAATTGAAGAATCCGTCTAATGACTTTTGTGCGTATTGGTCTGAATATACTCTGTGCCGATTTTCATGAGAATCCGTCAAATTTGCGGCCACTGAACAGTTAGTTTCACTTTTGACATAATCCAAGATGGCGCAAAACCTATCAGGGCATATTATGACGTCATAGGGTGCATTGAACTCGCTATGATCCAAAAATCCAACGATACATTGGTTTTGAAAATCGGGCTAACGGTTCAAAAGTTATATGCACAAATGTATCTAAAACTTTGACCCGTTGGTGGCGCTATACTGTGTTTACTGCCAACATGTAACTTGGTGACATTACACATACGACTGTCCTCAATCAATGTGCCAAATTTCACAACTTTTTACCATACTGTCCTATGGGCTGTTTTGCTAATTATAGCGCCCCCTAGAGACGTAATGACACCATATTTGTTTCCTGCACTTAGGACACAGCCTTGAAGCATGCCATGCAATTTGGTTTTGTTTCGCCAAAGTGTTCCTGAGATATGAGCTCACATCGAAATCGCCGCCTTCGCCATTGATTTCGATTGGCTGTAGCATGCAAACAAAGTTGAAATTGAAAAATCCGTCAAATAACTTTTGTGCGATTTCTGAATATACTCTGTGCCGATTTTCGTGAGAATCCGTCAAAATTTGTGACCTCTGAAACTTTTTTTCACTTTTGACATAATCCAATATGGCAGCCACAATCTTACGCAGACGTGAACATTTTGGATACGACCTGAATTGTGACCTTCCAGAGTATTAGTAGACATGAAAATTTAACGCCATATCCAAACGCATCAAGACAAACAAGCAAAAATGTAATTTTGTTAATTACAGCGCCACCTAGTGGACAAATGCCACCAAATTTTATTGGCACACTTTGGGGCGGGTCTCGCTGCAGGTGACCAAATTTGGTCTTCGGAAGTCAAAGCGCTGCCGAGATATGAGCAAACGCCCTGTTTGGCGGCGTTGCCGCCAACAGCGATTGGCTAACATGAAAAGTTGGCATCAGCTGTCAATGGGGCCACCCACTGTATCTGTGGATATGACAATTTCATTTCAAATACACTTCAGGAGATATGAGCAAAAACAATGTTTTGCTAATTATAGCGCCCCCTAGAGACGTTATGACCCATATTTGTTTCATGCACTTGGGACACAGCCCCGAAGCATGCCATGCAATTTGGTTTTGTTTCGCCAAAGCGTTCCTGAGATATGAGCTCACATCGAAATCGGCGCCTTCGCCGCTGATTTCGATTGGCTGTAGCACACAAACAACGTCGAAATTGAAAAATCTGACTAATAACTTTTGTGCGTATTGGCCTGAATATACTCTGTGCCGATTTTCGTGAGAATCCGGCAAAATTTGCGACCTCTGAAACTTTTTTTTCACTTTTGACATTTTCCAATATGGCGGAAAATCTATCATGGCGCATTATGACGTCATAGGGTGCATTGAACTCCCTATGATCCAAGGATTCCAACGGTACCTTGTTTTTGAAAATCGGGCTCACGGTTCATGAGTTACATGCACAAATGTACCTTGAACTTTGACCCGTTGGTGGCGCTATACTGTGTTTACTGCCAACATGTAACTTGGTGACATTACACATACGACTGTCCTTAACCAATGTGCCAAATTTCACAACTTTTTACCATACGGTTCAATGGGCTGCCATAGACTCCAATGGCGGAAGAAGAGAATAATAATAATAATAAGAAAACGTAGAAAAACAATAGGTCCCTGCAGCTATCGCTGCATGGGCCCTAAATATAGCTGCAAGCAGCAATGACGGGCCCATGCAGATCAGGCGATCATGTAATGTAATAAAAGTAATCATTAGCATACATGTACAACACTGTACAACACTGTACTGTACGACACTGTACGACACTGTACTGCACTGTACAACACTGTACAACACTGTACAGCACTGTACGACACTGCAACACTGTACAACACTGTACTGCACTGTATAACACTATACTGCACTGTCCAACACTGTACTACACTGTACTGCACTGTGCAACACTGTACTGTACTGCACTGCACTGTACTACACTGTACTACACTGTACTGCACTGTACTGCACTGTACTGCACTGTGCAACACTGTACTACACTGTACTACACTGTACTACATTGTGCATTATGCAAGGAATCCAACGATACCTTGGTTTTGAAAATCGGGCTAACAGTTCAAAAGTTACATGCACAAATGTACCTAAAACTTTGACCCGTTGGTGGCGCTATACTGTGTTTACTGCCAACATGTAACTTGGTGACATTACACATACGACTGTCCTCAATCAATGTGCCAAATTTCACAACTTTTTACCATACGGGTCTATGGGCTGTTTTGCTAATTATAGCGCCCCCTAGAGACGTAATGACACCAGATTTGTTTCCTGCACTTGGGACACAGCCTCGAAGCATGCCATACAATTTGGTTTTGTTTTCGCCAAAGCGTTCCTGAGATATGGGCTGACATCGAAATCGGCGCCTTCGCCACTGATTTCGATTGGCTGTAGCTCGCAAACAAAGTCGAAATTGAAGAATCCGTCTAATGACTTTTGTGCGTATTGGTCTGAATATACTCTGTGCCGATTTTCGTGAGAATCCGTCAAATTTGCGGCCACTGAACAGTTAGTTTCACTTTTGACATAATCCAAGATGGCGCAAAACCTATCAGGGCATATTATGACGTCATAGGGTGCATTGAACTCGCTATGATCCAAGGAATCCAACGATACATTGGTTTTGAAAATCGGGCTAACGGTTCAAAAGTTATATGCACAAATGTATCTAAAACTTTGACCCGTTGGTGGCGCTATACTGTGTTTACTGCCAACATGTAACTTGGTGACATTACACATACGACTGTCCTCAATCAATGTGCCAAATTTCACAACTTTTTACCATACTGTCCTATGGGCTGTTTTGCTAATTATAGCGCCCCCTAGAGACGAATGACACCATATTTGTTTCCTGCACTTAGGACACAGCCTTGAAGCATGCCATGCAATTTGGTTTTGTTTCGCCAAAGTGTTCCTGAGATATGAGCTCACATCGAAATCGCCGCCTTCGCCATTGATTTCGATTGGCTGTAGCATGCAAACAAAGTTGAAATTGAAAAATCCGTCAAATAACTTTTGTGCGTATTGGTCTGAATATACTCTGTGCCGATTTTCGTGAGAATCCGTCAAAATTTGTGACCTCTGAAAATTTAGTTTCACTTTTGACATAATCCAATATGGCAGCCACAATCTTACGCAGACGTGAACATTTTGGATACGACCTGAATTGTGACCTTCCAGAGTATTAGTAGACATGAAAATTTAACGCCATATCCAAACGCATCAAGACAAACAAGCAAAAATGTAATTTTGTTAATTACAGCGCCACCTAGTGGACAAATACCACCAAATTTTATTGGCACACTTTGGGGCGGGTCTCGCTGCAGGTGACCAAATTTGGTCTTCGGAAGTCAAAGCGCTGCCGAGATATGAGCAAACGCCCTGTTTGGCGGCGTTGCCGCCAACAGCGATTGGCTAACATGAAAAGTTGGCATCAGCTGTCAATGGGGCCACCCACTGTATCTGTGGATATGACAATTTCATTTCAAATACAAACACTTCAGGAGATATGAGCAAAAACAATGTTTTGCTAATTATAGCGCCCCCTAGAGACGTTATGACACCATATTTGTTTCATGCACTTGGGACACAGCCCCGAAGCATGCCATGCAATTTGGTTTTGTTTCGCCAAAGCGTTCCTGAGATATGAGCTCACATCGAAATCGGCGCCTTCGCCGCTGATTTCGATTGGCTGTAGCACACAAACAACGTCGAAATTGAAAAATCTGACTAATAACTTTTGTGCGTATTGGCCTGAATATACTCTGTGCCGATTTTCGTGAGAATCCGGCAAAATTTGCGACCTCTGAAACTTTTTTTTCACTTTTGACATTTTCCAATATGGCGGAAAATCTATCATGGCGCATTATGACGTCATAGGGTGCATTGAACTCCCTATGATCCAAGGATTCCAACGGTACCTTGTTTTTGAAAATCGGGCTCACGGTTCATGAGTTACATGCACAAATGTACCTTGAACTTTGACCCGTTGGTGGCGCTATACTGTGTTTACTGCCAACATGTAACTTGGTGACATTACACATACGACTGTCCTTAACCAATGTGCCAAATTTCACAACTTTTTACCATACGGTTCAATGGGCTGCCATAGACTCCAATGGCGAAGAAGAAGAATAATAATAATAATAATAATAAGAAAAACGTAGAAAACAATAGGTCCCTGCAGCTATCGCTGCATGGGCCCTAAATATAGCTGCAAGCAGCAATGACGGGCCCATGCAGATCAGGCGATCATGTAATGTAATAAAAGTAATCATTAGCATACATGTACAACACTGTACAACACTGTACTGTACGACACTGTCACACTGTACGACACTGTACTGCACTGTACAACACTGTACAACACTGTACGCACCACTGTATGCACTGTACAACACTGTACACACTGCACACTGTACAACACTGCAACACTGTACAACACTGTACTGCACTGTCAACACTGTACTGCCTGTACACTGTACTGCACTGTACGAACTGTACAACACTGTACTGTACTGTACTGCACTTTACTGCACTGTACTACACTGTACTGCACTGTGCACTGTACAACTGTAAGCACTGTACACACTGTACTACACTGTACTGTACTACATTGTCATTATGCAATCCAAGGAATCCAACGATACCTTGGTTTTGAAAATCGGGCTCAAAAGTTACATGCACAAATGTACCTAAAACTTTGACCCGTTGGTGGCGCTATACTGTGTTTACTGCCAACATGTAACTTGGTGACATTACACATACGACTGTCCTCAATCAATGTGCCAAATTCACAACTTTTTACCATACGGGTCTATGGGCTGTTTTGCTAATTATAGCGCCCCCTAGAGACGTAATGACACCAGATTTGTTTCCTGCACTTGGGACACAGCCTCGAAGCATGCCATACAATTTGGTTTTGTTTCGCCAAAGCGTTCCTGAGATATGGGCTGACATCGAAATCGGCGCCTTCGCCACTGATTTCGATTGGCTGTAGCTCGCAAACAAAGTCGAAATTGAAGAATCCGTCTAATGACTTTTGTGCGTATTGGTCTGAATATACTCTGTGCCGATTTTCGTGAGAATCCGTCAAATTTGCGGCCACTGAACAGTTAGTTTCACTTTTGACATAATCCAAGATGGCGCAAAACCTATCAGGGCATATTATGACGTCATAGGGTGCATTGAACTCGCTATGATCCAAGAATCCAACGATACATTGGTTTTGAAAATCGGGCTAACGGTTCAAAAGTTATATGCACAAATGTATCTAAAACTTTGACCCGTTGGTGGCGCTATACTGTGTTTACTGCCAACATGTAACTTGGTGACATTACACATACGACTGTCCTCAATCAATGTGCCAAATTTCACAACTTTTTACCATACTGTCCTATGGGCTGTTTTGCTAATTATAGCGCCCCCTAGAGACGAAATGACACCATATTTGTTTCCTGCACTTAGGACACAGCCTTGAAGCATGCCATGCAATTTGGTTTTGTTTCGCCAAAGTGTTCCTGAGATATGAGCTCACATCGAAATCGCCGCCTTCGCCATTGATTTCGATTGGCTGTAGCATGCAAACAAAGTTGAAATTGAAAAATCCGTCAAATAACTTTTGTGCGTATTGGTCTGAATATACTCTGTGCCGATTTTCGTGAGAATCCGTCAAAATTTGTGACCTCTGAAAATTTTTTCACTTTTGACATAATCCAATATGGCAGCCACAATCTTACGCAGACGTGAACATTTTGGATACGACCTGAATTGTGACCTTCCAGAGTATTAGTAGACATGAAAATTTAACGCCATATCCAAACGCATCAAGACAAACAAGCAAAAATGTAATTTTGTTAATTACAGCGCCACCTAGTGGACAAATACCACCAAATTTTATTGGCACACTTTGGGGCGGGTCTCGCTGCAGGTGACCAAATTTGGTCTTCGGAAGTCAAAGCGCTGCCGAGATATGAGCAAACGCCCTGTTTGGCGGCGTTGCCGCCAACAGCGATTGGCTAACATGAAAAGTTGGCATCAGCTGTCAATGGGGCCACCCACTGTATCTGTGGATATGACAATTTCATTTCAAATACAAACACTTCAGGAGATATGAGCAAAAACAATGTTTTGCTAATTATAGCGCCCCCTAGAGACGTTATGACACCATATTTGTTTCATGCACTTGGGACACAGCCCCGAAGCATGCCATGCAATTTGGTTTTGTTTCGCCAAAGCGTTCCTGAGATATGAGCTCACATCGAAATCGGCGCCTTCGCCGCTGATTTCGATTGGCTGTAGCACACAAACAACGTCGAAATTGAAAAATCTGACTAATAACTTTTGTGCGTATTGGCCTGAATATACTCTGTGCCGATTTTCGTGAGAATCCGGCAAAATTTGCGACCTCTGAAACTTTTTTTTCACTTTTGACATTTTCCAATATGGCGGAAAATCTATCATGGCGCATTATGACGTCATAGGGTGCATTGAACTCCCTATGATCCAAGGATTCCAACGGTACCTTGTTTTTGAAAATCGGGCTCACGGTTCATGAGTTACATGCACAAATGTACCTTGAACTTTGACCCGTTGGTGGCGCTATACTGTGTTTACTGCCAACATGTAACTTGGTGACATTACACATACGACTGTCCTTAACCAATGTGCCAAATTTCACAACTTTTTACCATACGGTTCAATGGGCTGCCATAGACTCCAATGGCAGAAGAAAGAAGAATAATAATAAGAATATAGCTGCAAGCAGCAATGACGGGCCCATGCAGATCAGGCGATCATGTAATGTAATAAAAGTAATCATTAGCATACATGTACAACACTGTACAACACTGTACAGCCTGTACTGCACTGTACGACACTGCACACTGTACACACTGTACTGCACTGTAAACACTACGCACTGTCACACTGTACAACACTGTACTGCACTGTGCAACACTGCTTACTGCACTGCACTGTACTACTGTACACACTGTACTGCACTGTACTGCACTGTGCAAACACTGTACTACACTGTACTACACTGTACTACATTGTGCATTATCAAGGAATCCAACGATACCTTGGTTTTGAAATCGGGCTAACAGTTCAAAAGTTCATGCACAAATGTACCTAAAACTTTGACCCGTTGGTGGCGCTATACTGTGTTTACTGCCAACATGTAACTTGGTGACATTACACATACGACTGTCCTCAATCAATGTGCCAAATTCACAACTTTTTACCATACGGGTCTATGGGCTGTTTTGCTAATTATAGCGCCCCCTAGAGACGTAATGACACCAGATTTGTTTCCTGCACTTGGGACACAGCCTCGAAGCATGCCATACAATTTGGTTTTGTTTCGCCAAAGCGTTCCTGAGATATGGGCTGACATCGAAATCGGCGCCTTCGCCACTGATTTCGATTGGCTGTAGCTCGCAAACAAAGTCGAAATTGAAGAATCCGTCTAATGACTTTTGTGCGTATTGGTCTGAATATACTCTGTGCCGATTTCGTGAGAATCCGTCAAATTTGCGGCCACTGAACAGTTAGTTTCACTTTTGACATAATCCAAGATGGCGCAAAACCTATCAGGGCATATTATGACGTCATAGGGTGCATTGAACTCGCTATGATCCAAGAATCCAACGATACATTGGTTTTGAAATCGGGCTAACGGTTCAAAAGTTATATGCACAAATGTATCTAAAACTTTGACCCGTTGGTGGCGCTATACTGTGTTTACTGCCAACATGTAACTTGGTGACATTACACATACGACTGTCCTCAATCAATGTGCCAAATTTCACAACTTTTTACCATACTGTCCTATGGGCTGTTTTGCTAATTATAGCGCCCCCTAGAGACGAAATGACACCATATTTGTTTCCTGCACTTAGGACACAGCCTTGAAGCATGCCATGCAATTTGGTTTTGTTTCGCCAAAGTGTTCCTGAGATATGAGCTCACATCGAAATCGCCGCCTTCGCCATTGATTTCGATTGGCTGTAGCATGCAAACAAAGTTGAAATTGAAAAATCCGTCAAATAACTTTTGTGCGTATTGGTCTGAATATACTCTGTGCCGATTTTCGTGAGAATCCGTCAAAATTTGTGACCTCTGAAAATTTAGTTTCACTTTTGACATAATCCAATATGGCAGCCACAATCTTACGCAGACGTGAACATTTTGGATACGACCTGAATTGTGACCTTCCAGAGTATTAGTAGACATGAAAATTTAATGCCATATCCAAACGCATCAAGACAAACAAGCAAAAATGTTTTTGTTAATTACAGCGCCACCTAGTGGACAAATACCACCAAATTTTTTGGCACACTTTGGGGCGGGTCTCGATGCATGCCAAATTTGGTCTTCGGAAGTCAAAGCGTTGCCGAGATATGAGCAAACGCCCTGTTTGGCGGCGTTGCCGCCAACAGCGATTGGCTAACATGAAAAGTTGGCATCAGCTGTCAATGGGGCCACCCACTGTATCTGTGGATATGACAATTTCATTTCAAATACAAACACTTCAGGAGATATGAGCAAAAACAATGTTTTGCTAATTATAGCGCCCCCTAGAGACGTTATGACACCATATTTGTTTCATGCACTTGGGACACAGCCCCGAAGCATGCCATGCAATTTGGTTTTGTTTCGCCAAAGCGTTCCTGAGATATGAGCTCACATCGAAATCGGCGCCTTCGCCGCTGATTTCGATTGGCTGTAGCACACAAACAACGTCGAAATTGAAAAATCTGACTAATAACTTTTGTGCGTATTGGCCTGAATATACTCTGTGCCGATTTTCGTGAGAATCCGGCAAAATTTGCGACCTCTGAAACTTTTTTTTCACTTTTGACATTTTCCAATATGGCGGAAAATCTATCATGGCGCATTATGACGTCATAGGGTGCATTGAACTCCCTATGATCCAAGGATTCCAACGGTACCTTGTTTTTGAAAATCGGGCTCACGGTTCATGAGTTACATGCACAAATGTACCTTGAACTTTGACCCGTTGGTGGCGCTATACTGTGTTTACTGCCAACATGTAACTTGGTGACATTACACATACGACTGTCCTTAACCAATGTGCCAAATTTCACAACTTTTTACCATACGGTTCAATGGGCTGCCATAGACTCCAATGGCGAAGAAAGAAGAATAATAATAATAATATAATAAGAAAACGTAGAAAAACAATAGGTCCCTGCAGCTATCGCTGCATGGGCCCTAATAATAATAAGAAAACGTGAAAACAATAGGTCCCTGCAGCTATCGCTGCATGGGCCCTAATAATAATAATAATAATAAAAAGAAACTAAACAATAGGTCCCTGCAGCTATCGCTGCATGGCCCTAAATATAGCTGCAAGCAGCAATGACGGGCCATGCAGATCAGGCGATCATGTAATGTATAAAAGTAATCATTAGCATACATCAACACTGTACAACACTGTACTGTACGACACTGTACACACTGTACTGCACTGTACACTGTACAACACTGTACAGCCCTGTACTGCACTGTACGACACTGCAACACTGTACAACACTGTACTGCACTGTATAACACTATACTGCACTGTCCAACACTGTACTACACTGTACTGCACTGTGCAACACTGTACTGTACTGCACTGCACTGTACTACACTGTACTACACTGTACTGCACTGTACTGCACTGTACTGCACTGTGCAACACTGTACTACACTGTACTACACTGTACTACATTGTGCATTATGCAAGGAATCCAACGATACCTTGGTTTTGAAAATCGGGCTAACAGTTCAAAAGTTACATGCACAAATGTACCTAAAACTTTGACCCGTTGGTGGCGCTATACTGTGTTTACTGCCAACATGTAACTTGGCGACATTACACATACGACTGTCCTCAATCAATGTGCCAAATGTCACAACTTTTTACCATACGGGTCTATGGGCTGTTTTGCTAATTATAGCGCCCCCTAGAGACGTAATGACACCAGATTTGTTTCCTGCACTTGGGACACAGCCTCGAAGCATGCCATACAATTTGGTTTTGTTTCGCCAAAGCGTTCCTGAGATATGGGCTGACATCGAAATCGGCGCCTTCGCCACTGATTTCGATTGGCTGTAGCTCGCAAACAAAGTCGAAATTGAAGAATCCGTCTAATGACTTTTGTGCGTATTGGTCTGAATATACTCTGTGCCGATTTTCGTGAGAATCCGTCAAAATTTGTGACCTCTGAAAATTTAGTTTCACTTTTGACATAATCCAATATGGCAGCCACAATCTTACGCAGACGTGAACATTTTGGATACGACCTGAATTGTGACCTTCCAGAGTATTAGTAGACATGAAAATTTAATGCCATATCCAAACGCATCAAGACAAACAAGCAAAAATGTAATTTTGTTAATTACAGCGCCACCTAGTGGACAAATACCACCAAATTTTATTGGCACACTTTGGGGCGGGTCTCGCTGCAGGTGACCAAATTTGGTCTTCGGAAGTCAAAGCGCTGCCGAGATATGAGCAAACGCCCTGTTTGGCGGCGTTGCCGCCAACAGCGATTGGCTAACATGAAAAGTTGGCATCAGCTGTCATGGGGCCACCCACTGTATCTGTGGATATGACAATTTCATTTCAAATACAAACACTTCAGGAGATATGAGCAAAAACAATGTTTTGCTAATTATAGCGCCCCCTAGAGACGTTATGACACCATATTTGTTTCATGCACTTGGGACACAGCCCCGAAGCATGCCATGCAATTTGGTTTTGTTTCGCCAAAGCGTTCCTGAGATATGAGCTCACATCGAAATCGGCGCCTTCGCCGCTGATTTCGATTGGCTGTAGCACACAAACAACGTCGAAATTGAAAAATCTGACTAATAACTTTTGTGCGTATTGGCCTGAATATACTCTGTGCCGATTTTCGTGAGAATCCGGCAAAATTTGCGACCTCTGAAACTTTTTTTCACTTTTGACATTTTCCAATATGGCGGAAAATCTATCATGGCGCATTATGACGTCATAGGGTGCATTGAACTCCCTATGATCCAAGGATTCCAACGGTACCTTGTTTTTGAAAATCGGGCTCACGGTTCATGAGTTACATGCACAAATGTACCTTGAACTTTGACCCGTTGGTGGCGCTATACTGTGTTTACTGCCAACATGTAACTTGGTGACATTACACATACGACTGTCCTTAACCAATGTGCCAAATTTCACAACTTTTTACCATACGGTTCAATGGGCTGCCATAGACTCCAATGGCGGAAGAAAGAATAATAATAATAAGAAAACGTAGAAAAACAATAGGTCCCTGCAGCTATCGCTGCATGGGCCCTAAATATAGCTGCAAGCAGCAATGACGGGCCCATGCAGATCAGGCGATCATGTAATGTAATAAAAGTAATCATTAGCATACATGTACAACACTGTACAACACTGTGTACGACACTGTACTGCACTGTACACACTGCAACACACTGTACAACACTGTACTGCACTGTATAACACTATACTGCACTGTCCAACACTGTACTACACTGTACTGCACTGTGCAACACTGTACTGTACTGCACTGCACTGTACTACACTGTACTACACTGTACTGCACTGTACTGCACTGTGCAACACTGTACTACACTGTACTACACTGTACTACATTGTGCATTATGCAAGGAATCCAACGATACCTTGGTTTTGAAAATCGGGCTAACAGTTCAAAAGTTACATGCACAAATGTACCTAAAACTTTGACCCGTTGGTGGCGCTATACTGTGTTTACTGCCAACATGTAACTTGGTGACATTACACATACGACTGTCCTCAATCAATGTGCCAAATTCACAACTTTTTACCATACGGGTCTATGGGCTGTTTTGCTAATTATAGCGCCCCCTAGAGACGTAATGACACCAGATTTGTTTCCTGCACTTGGGACACAGCCTCGAAGCATGCCATACAATTTGGTTTTGTTTCGCCAAAGCGTTCCTGAGATATGGGCTGACATCGAAATCGGCGCCTTCGCCACTGATTTCGATTGGCTGTAGCTCGCAAACAAAGTCGAAATTGAAGAATCCGTCTAATGACTTTTGTGCGTATTGGTCTGAATATACTCTGTGCCGATTTTCGTGAGAATCCGTCAAATTTGCGGCCACTGAACAGTTAGTTTCACTTTTGACATAATCCAAGATGGCGCAAAACCTATCAGGGCATATTATGACGTCATAGGGTGCATTGAACTCGCTATGATCCAAGGAATCCAACGATACATTGGTTTTGAAAATCGGGCTAACGGTTCAAAAGTTATATGCACAAATGTATCTAAAACTTTGACCCGTTGGTGGCGCTATACTGTGTTTACTGCCAACATGTAACTTGGTGACATTACACATACGACTGTCCTCAATCAATGTGCCAAATTTCACAACTTTTTACCATACTGTCCTATGGGCTGTTTTGCTAATTATAGCGCCCCCTAGAGACGAAATGACACCATATTTGTTTCCTGCACTTAGGACACAGCCTTGAAGCATGCCATGCAATTTGGTTTTGTTTCGCCAAAGTGTTCCTGAGATATGAGCTCACATCGAAATCGCCGCCTTCGCCATTGATTTCGATTGGCTGTAGCATGCAAACAAAGTTGAAATTGAAAAATCCGTCAAATAACTTTTGTGCGTATTGGTCTGAATATACTCTGTGCCGATTTTCGTGAGAATCCGTCAAAATTTGTGACCTCTGAAAATTTAGTTTCACTTTTGACATAATCCAATATGGCAGCCACAATCTTACGCAGACGTGAACATTTTGGATACGACCTGAATTGTGACCTTCCAGAGTATTAGTAGACATGAAAATTTAATGCCATATCCAAACGCATCAAGACAAACAAGCAAAAATGTAATTTTGTTAATTACAGCGCCACCTAGTGGACAAATACCACCAAATTTTATTGGCACACTTTGGGGCGGGTCTCGCTGCAGGTGACCAAATTTGGTCTTCGGAAGTCAAAGCGTGCCGAGATATGAGCAAACGCCCTGTTTGGCGGCGTTGCCGCCAACAGCGATTGGCTAACATGAAAAGTTGGCATCAGCTGTCAATGGGGCCACCCACTGTATCTGTGGATATGACAATTTCATTTCAAATACAAACACTTCAGGAGATATGAGCAAAAACAATGTTTTGCTAATTATAGCGCCCCCTAGAGACGTTATGACACCATATTTGTTTCATGCACTTGGGACACAGCCCCGAAGCATGCCATGCAATTTGGTTTTGTTTCGCCAAAGCGTTCCTGAGATATGAGCTCACATCGAAATCGGCGCCTTCGCCGCTGATTTCGATTGGCTGTAGCACACAAACAACGTCGAAATTGAAAAATCTGACTAATAACTTTTGTGCGTATTGGCCTGAATATACTCTGTGCCGATTTTCGTGAGAATCCGGCAAAATTTGCGACCTCTGAAACTTTTTTTTCACTTTTGACATTTTCCAATATGGCGGAAAATCTATCATGGCGCATTATGACGTCATAGGGTGCATTGAACTCCCTATGATCCAAGGATTCCAACGGTACCTTGTTTTTGAAAATCGGGCTCACGGTTCATGAGTTACATGCACAAATGTACCTTGAACTTTGACCCGTTGGTGGCGCTATACTGTGTTTACTGCCAACATGTAACTTGGTGACATTACACATACGACTGTCCTTAACCAATGTGCCAAATTTCACAACTTTTTACCATACGGTTCAATGGGCTGCCATAGACTCCAATGGCAGAAGAAAGAAGAATAATAATAATAATAATAATAATAAGAAAACGTAGAAAAACAATAGGTCCCTGCAGCTATCGCTGCATGGGCCCTAATATATAGCTGCAAGCAGCAATGACGGGCCCATGCAGATCAGGCGATCATGTAATGTAATAAGTAATCATTAGCATACATGTACAACACTGTACAACACTGTACTGTACGACACTGTACAACACTGTACGCACTGTACCACTGTACAACACTGTACAGCCTGTACTGCACTGTACGCACTGTACTGCACTGTACACACTGTAACTCACTGTACTGCACTGTACAACACTGTACTGCACTGTACTGCACTGTACTGCACTGTACTACACTGTACTGCACTGTGCAGCACTGTACACACTGTACACACTGTACACACTGTACTACACTGTACTACATTGTGCATTATGCATGATCCAAGGAATCCAACGATACCTTGGTTTTGAAAATCGGGCTAACAAAAGTTACATGCACAAATGTACCTAAAACTTTGACCCGTTGGTGGCGCTATACTGTGTTTACTGCCAACATGTAACTTGGTGACATTACACATACGACTGTCCTCAATCAATGTGCCAAATTCACAACTTTTTACCATACGGGTCTATGGGCTGTTTTGCTAATTATAGCGCCCCCTAGAGACGTAATGACACCAGATTTGTTTCCTGCACTTGGGACACAGCCTCGAAGCATGCCATACAATTTGGTTTTGTTTCGCCAAAGCGTTCCTGAGATATGGGCTGACATCGAAATCGGCGCCTTCGCCACTGATTTCGATTGGCTGTAGCTCGCAAACAAAGTCGAAATTGAAGAATCCGTCTAATGACTTTTGTGCGTATTGGTCTGAATATACTCTGTGCCGATTTTCGTGAGAATCCGTCAAATTTGCGGCCACTGAACAGTTAGTTTCACTTTTGACATAATCCAAGATGGCGCAAAACCTATCAGGGCATATTATGACGTCATAGGGTGCATTGAACTCGCTATGATCCAAGAATCCAACGATACATTGGTTTTGAAAATCGGGCTAACGGTTCAAAAGTTATATGCACAAATGTATCTAAAACTTTGACCCGTTGGTGGCGCTATACTGTGTTTACTGCCAACATGTAACTTGGTGACATTACACATACGACTGTCCTCAATCAATGTGCCAAATTTCACAACTTTTTACCATACTGTCCTATGGGCTGTTTTGCTAATTATAGCGCCCCCTAGAGACGAAATGACACCATATTTGTTTCCTGCACTTAGGACACAGCCTTGAAGCATGCCATGCAATTTGGTTTTGTTTCGCCAAAGTGTTCCTGAGATATGAGCTCACATCGAAATCGCCGCCTTCGCCATTGATTTCGATTGGCTGTAGCATGCAAACAAAGTTGAAATTGAAAAATCCGTCAAATAACTTTTGTGCGTATCTGAATATACTCTGTGCCGATTTTCGTGAGAATCCGTCAAAATTTGTGACCTCTGAAAATTTAGTTTCACTTTTGACATAATCCAATATGGCAGCCACAATCTTACGCAGACGTGAACATTTTGGATACGACCTGAATTGTGACCTTCCAGAGTATAGACATGAAAATTTAACGCCATATCCAAACGCATCAAGACAAACAAGCAAAAATGTAATTTTGTTAATTACAGCGCCACCTAGTGGACAAATACCACCAAATTTTATTGGCACACTTTGGGGCGGGTCTCGCTGCAGGTGACCAAATTTGGTCTTCGGAAGTCAAAGCGTGCCGAGATATGAGCAAACGCCCTGTTTGGCGGCGTTGCCGCCAACAGCGATTGGCTAACATGAAAAGTTGGCATCAGCTGTCAATGGGGCCACCCACTGTATCTGTGGATATGACAATTTCATTTCAAATACAAACACTTCAGGAGATATGAGCAAAAACAATGTTTTGCTAATTATAGCGCCCCCTAGAGACGTTATGACACCATATTTGTTTCATGCACTTGGGACACAGCCCCGAAGCATGCCATGCAATTTGGTTTTGTTTCGCCAAAGCGTTCCTGAGATATGAGCTCACATCGAAATCGGCGCCTTCGCCGCTGATTTCGATTGGCTGTAGCACACAAACAACGTCGAAATTGAAAAATCTGACTAATAACTTTTGTGCGTATTGGCCTGAATATACTCTGTGCCGATTTTCGTGAGAATCCGGCAAAATTTGCGACCTCTGAAACTTTTTTTTCACTTTTGACATTTTCCAATATGGCGGAAAATCTATCATGGCGCATTATGACGTCATAGGGTGCATTGAACTCCCTATGATCCAAGGATTCCAACGGTACCTTGTTTTTGAAAATCGGGCTCACGGTTCATGAGTTACATGCACAAATGTACCTTGAACTTTGACCCGTTGGTGGCGCTATACTGTGTTACTGCCAACATGTAACTTGGTGACATTACACATACGACTGTCCTTAACCAATGTGCCAAATTTCACAACTTTTTACCATACGGTTCAATGGGCTGCCATAGACTCCAATGGCGAAGAAAGAAGAATAATAATAATAATAATAAAATAAAAAACGTAGAAAAACAATAGGTCCCTGCAGCTATCGCTGCATGGGCCCTAATAT
>ML240633.1:0-25892 GCA_004119915.2 Collichthys lucidus | reverse complement strand
CCCTGTTGGCGGCGTTGCCGCCAACAGCTTGGCTAACATGAAAAGTTGGCATCAGCTGTCAATGGGGCCACCCACTGTATCTGTGGATATGACAATTTCATTTCAAATACAAACACTTCAGGAGATATGAGCAAAAACATGTTTTGCTAATTATAGCGCCCCCTAGAGACGTTATGACACCATATTTGTTTCATGCACTTGGGACACAGCCCCGAAGCATGCCATGCAATTTGGTTTTGTTTCGCCAAAGCGTTCCTGAGATATGAGCTCACATCGAAATCGGCGCCTTCGCCGCTGATTTCGATTGGCTGTAGCACACAAACAACGTCGAAATTGAAAAATCTGACTAATAACTTTTGTGCGTATTGGCCTGAATATACTCTGTGCCGATTTTCGTGAGAATCCGGCAAAATTTGCGACCTCTGAAACTTTTTTTTCACTTTTGACATTTTCCAATATGGCGGAAAATCTATCATGGCGCATTATGACGTCATAGGGTGCATTGAACTCCCTATGATCCAAGGATTCCAACGGTACCTTGTTTTTGAAAATCGGGCTCACGGTTCATGAGTTACATGCACAAATGTACCTTGAACTTTGACCCGTTGGTGGCGCTATACTGTGTTTACTGCCAACATGTAACTTGGTGACATTACACATACGACTGTCCTTAACCAATGTGCCAAATTTCACAACTTTTTACCATACGGTTCAATGGGCTGCCATAGACTCCAATGGCGGAAGAAGAAATAATATAATAATAATAAATAGCTGCAAGCAGCAATGACGGGCCCATGCAGATCAGGCGATCATGTAATGTAATAATAATCATTAGCATACATGTACAACACTGTACACACTGTACTGTACGACACTGTACTGCACTGTACAACACTGCACACACTGTACACTGTACTGCACTGTACGACACTGCAACACTGTACAACACTGTACTGCACTGTATAACACATACTGCACTGTCCAACACTGTACTACACTGTACTGCACTGTGCAACACTGTACTGTACTGCACTGCACTGTACTACACTGTACTACACTGTACTGCACTGTACTGCACTGTACTGCACTGTCACACTGTACTACACTGTACTACACTGTACTACATTGTGCATTATGCAAGGAATCCAAACGATACCTTGGTTTTGAAAATCGGGCTAACAGTTCAAAAGTTACATGCACAAATGTACCTAAAACTTTGACCCGTTGGTGGCGCTATACTGTGTTTACTGCCAACATGTAACTTGGTGACATTACACATACGACTGTCCTCAATCAATGTGCCAAATTCACAACTTTTTACCATACGGGTCTATGGGCTGTTTTGCTAATTATAGCGCCCCCTAGAGACGTAATGACACCAGATTTGTTTCCTGCACTTGGGACACAGCCTCGAAGCATGCCATACAATTTGGTTTTGTTTCGCCAAAGCGTTCCTGAGATATGGGCTGACATCGAAATCGGCGCCTTCGCCACTGATTTCGATTGGCTGTAGCTCGCAAACAAAGTCGAAATTGAAGAATCCGTCTAATGACTTTTGTGCGTATTGGTCTGAATATACTCTGTGCCGATTTTCGTGAGAATCCGTCAAATTTGCGGCCACTGAACAGTTAGTTTCACTTTTGACATAATCCAAGATGGCGCAAAACCTATCAGGGCATATTATGACGTCATAGGGTGCATTGAACTCGCTATGATCCAAGGAATCCAACGATACATTGGTTTTGAAAATCGGGCTAACGGTTCAAAAGTTATATGCACAAATGTATCTAAAACTTTGACCCGTTGGTGGCGCTATACTGTGTTTACTGCCAAACATGTAACTTGGTGACATTACACATACGACTGTCCTCAATCAATGTGCCAAATTTCACAACTTTTTACCATACTGTCCTATGGGCTGTTTTGCTAATTATAGCGCCCCCTAGAGACGAAATGACACCATATTTGTTTCCTGCACTTAGGACACAGCCTTGAAGCATGCCATGCAATTTGGTTTTGTTTCGCCAAAGTGTTCCTGAGATATGAGCTCACATCGAAATCGCCGCCTTCGCCATTGATTTCGATTGGCTGTAGCATGCAAACAAAGTTGAAATTGAAAAATCCGTCAAATAACTTTTGTGCGTATTGGTCTGAATATACTCTGTGCCGATTTTCGTGAGAATCCGTCAAAATTTGTGACCTCTGAAAATTTAGTTTCACTTTTGACATAATCCAATATGGCAGCCACAATCTTACGCAGACGTGAACATTTTGGATACGACCTGAATTGTGACCTTCCAGAGTATTAGTAGACATGAAAATTTAACGCCATATCCAAACGCATCAAGACAAACAAGCAAAAATGTAATTTTGTTAATTACAGCGCCACCTAGTGGACAAATACCACCAAATTTTATTGGCACACTTTGGGGCGGGTCTCGCTGCAGGTGACCAAATTTGGTCTTCGGAAGTCAAAGCGCTGCCGAGATATGAGCAAACGCCCTGTTTGGCGGCGTTGCCGCCAACAGCGATTGGCTAACATGAAAAGTTGGCATCAGCTGTCAATGGGGCCACCCACTGTATCTGTGGATATGACAATTTCATTTCAAATACAAACACTTCAGGAGATATGAGCAAAAACAATGTTTTGCTAATTATAGCGCCCCCTAGAGACGTTATGACACCATATTTGTTTCATGCACTTGGGACACAGCCCCGAAGCATGCCATGCAATTTGGTTTTGTTTCGCCAAAGCGTTCCTGAGATATGAGCTCACATCGAAATCGGCGCCTTCGCCGCTGATTTCGATTGGCTGTAGCACACAAACAACGTCGAAATTGAAAAATCTGACTAATAACTTTTGTGCGTATTGGCCTGAATATACTCTGTGCCGATTTTCGTGAGAATCCGGCAAAATTTGCGACCTCTGAAACTTTTTTTTCACTTTTGACATTTTCCAATATGGCGGAAAATCTATCATGGCGCATTATGACGTCATAGGGTGCATTGAACTCCCTATGATCCAAGGATTCCAACGGTACCTTGTTTTTGAAAATCGGGCTCACGGTTCATGAGTTACATGCACAAATGTACTTTGAACTTTGACCCGTTGGTGGCGCTATACTGTGTTTACTGCCAACATGTAACTTGGTGACATTACACATACGACTGTCCTTAACCAATGTGCCAAATTTCACAACTTTTTACCATACGGTTCAATGGGCTGCCATAGACTCCAATGGCAGAAGAAAGAAGAATAATAATAATAATAATAATAATAAGAAAACGTAGAAAAACAATAGGTCCCTGCAGCTATCGCTGCATGGGCCCTAATAAATATAGCTGCAAGCAGCAATGACGGGCCCATGCAGATCACGCGATCATGTAATGTAATAATAGTAATCATTAGCATACTTGTACAACACTGTACAACACTGTACTGTACGACACTGTACAACACTGTACGACACTGTACTGCACTGTACAACACTGTACAACACTGTACAGCACTGTACTGCACTGTACAGCACTGTACTGCACTGTACAGCACTGTACTGCACTGTACAACACTGCACTGCACTGTACAACACTGTACAACACTGCACTGCACTGTACGACACTGCAACACTGTACAACACTGTACTGCACTGTACAACACTGTACTGCACTGTACAACACTGTACTGCACTGTACAACACTATACTGCACTGTACGACACTGTACAACACTGTACTGCACTGTACTGCACTTTACTGCACTGTACTACACTGTACTGCACTGTGCAGCACTGTACAACACTGTACAGCACTGTACAACACTGTACTACACTGTACTGTACTACATTGTGCATTGAACTCGCCATGATCCAAGGAATCCAACGATACCTTGGTTTTGAAAATCGGGCTCAAAAGTTACATGCACAAATGTACCTAAAACTTTGACCTGTTGGTGGCGCTATACTGTGTTTACTGCCAACATGTAACTTGGTGACATTACACATACGACTGTCCTCAATCAATGTGTCAAATTTCACAACTTTTTACCATACGGGTCTATGGGACTGTTTTGCTAATTATAGCGCCCCCTAGAGACGTAATGACACCAGATTTGTTTCCTGCACTTGGGACACAGCCTCAAAGCATGCCATACAATTTGGTTTTGTTTCGCCAAAGCGTTCCTGAGATATGGGCTGACATCGAAATCGGCGCCTTCGCCACTGATTTCGATTGGCTGTAGCTCGCAAACAAAGTCGAAATTGAAGAATCCGTCTAATGACTTTTGTGCGTATTGGTCTGAATATACTCTGTGCCGATTTTCATGAGAATCCGTCAAATTTGCAGGCCACTGAACAGTTAGTTTCACTTTTGACATAATCCAAGATGGCGCAAAACCTATCAGGGCATATAATGACGTCATAGGGTGCATTGAACTCGCTATGATCCAAGGAATCCAACGCTACATTGGTTTTGAAAATCGGGCTAACGGTTCAAAAGTTATATGCACAAATGTATCTAAACTTTGACCCGTTGGTGGCGCTATACTGTGTTTACTGCCAACATGTAACTTGGTGACATTACACATACGACTGTCCTCAATCAATGTGCCCAAATTTCACAACTTTTTACCATACTGTCCTATGGGCTGTTTTGCTAATTATAGCGCCCCCTAGAGACGAAATGACACCATATTTGTTTCCTGCACTTAGGACACAGCCTTGAAGCATGCCATGCAATTTGGTTTTGTTTCGCCAAAGTGTTCCTGAGATATGAGCTCACATCGAAATCGCCGCCTTCGCCATTGATTTCGATTGGCTGTAGCATGCAAACAAAGTTGAAATTGAAAAATCCGTCAAATAACTTTTGTGCGTATTGGTCTGAATATACTCTGTGCCGATTTTCGTGAGAATCCGTCAAAATTTGTGACCTCTGAAAATTTAGTTTCACTTTTGACATAATCCAATATGGCAGCCACAATCTTACGCAGACGTGAACATTTTGGATACGACCTGAATTGTGACCTTCCAGAGTATTAGTAGACATGAAAATTTAACGCCATATCCAAACGCATCAAGACAAACAAGCAAAAATGTAATTTTGTTAATTACAGTGCCACCTAGTGGACAAATACCACCAAATTTTATTGGCACACTTTGGGGCGAGTCTAGCTGCAGGTGACCAAATTTGGTCTTCGGAAGTCAAAGCGCTGCCGAGATATGAGCAAACGCCCTGTTTGGCGGCGTTGCCGCCAACAGCGATTGGCTAACATGAAAAGTTGGCATCAGCTGTCAATGGGGCCACCCACTGTATCTGTGGATATGACAATTTCATTTCAAATACAAACACTTCAGGAGATATGAGCAAAAACAATGTTTTGCTAATTATAGCGCCCCCTAGAGCCGTTATGACACCATATTTGTTTCATGCACTTGGGACACAGCCCCGAAGCATGCCATGCAATTTGGTTTTGTTTCGCCAAAGCGTTCCTGAGATATGAGCTCACATCGAAATCGGCGCCTTCGCCGCTGATTTCGATTGGCTGTAGCACACAAACAACGTCGAAATTGAAAAATCTGACTAATAACTTTTGTGCGTATTGGCCTGAATATACTCTGTGCCGATTTTCGTGAGAATCCGGCAAAATTTGCGACCTCTGAAACTTTTTTTTCACTTTTGACATTTTCCAATATGGCGGAAAATCTATCATGGCGCATTATGACGTCATAGGGTGCATTGAACTCCCTATGATCCAAGGATTCCAACGGTACCTTGTTTTTGAAAATCGGGCTCACGGTTCATGAGTTACATGCACAAATGTACCTTGAACTTTGACCCGTTGGTGGCGCTATACTGTGTTTACTGCCAACATGTAACTTGGTGACATTACACATACGACTGTCCTTAACCAATGTGCCAAATTTCACAACTTTTTACCATACGGTTCAATGGGCTGCCATAGACTCCAATGGCGGAAGAAAGAAGCATAATAATAAATATAGCTGCAAGCAGCAATGACGGGCCCATGCAGATCAGGCGATCATGTGATGTAATAAAAGTAATCATTAGCATACATGTACAACACTGTACAACACTGTACTGTACGACACTGTACGACACTGTACTGCACTGTACAACACTGTACAACACTGTACAGCCCTGTACTGCACTGTACGACACTGCAACACTGTACAACACTGTACTGCACTGTATAACACTATACTGCACTGTCCAACACTGTACTACACTGTACTGCACTGTGCAACACTGTACTGTACTGCACTGCACTGTACTACACTGTACTACACTGTACTGCACTGTACTGCACTGTGCAACACTGTACTACACTGTACTACACTGTACTACATTGTGCATTATGCAAGGAATCCAACGATACCTTGGTTTTGAAAATCGGGCTAACAGTTCAAAAGTTACATGCACAAATGTACCTAAAACTTTGACCCGTTGGTGGCGCTATACTGTGTTTACTGCCAACATGTAACTTGGTGACATTACACATACGACTGTCCTCAATCAATGTGCCAAATGTCACAACTTTTTACCATACGGGTCTATGGGCTGTTTTGCTAATTATAGCGCCCCCTAGAGACGTAATGACACCAGATTTGTTTCCTGCACTTGGGACACAGCCTCGAAGCATGCCATACAATTTGGTTTTGTTTCGCCAAAGCAATTCCTGAGATATGGGCTGACATCGAAATCGGCGCCTTCGCCACTGATTTCGATTGGCTGTAGCTCGCAAACAAAGTCGAAATTGAAGAATCCGTCTAATGACTTTTGTGCGTATTGGTCTGAATATACTCTGTGCCGATTTTCGTGAGAATCCGTCAAATTTGCGGCCACTGAACAGTTAGTTTCACTTTTGACATAATCCAAGATGGCGCAAAACCTATCAGGGCATATTATGACGTCATAGGGTGCATTGAACTCGCTATGATCCAAAGAATCCAACGATACATTGGTTTTGAAAATCGGGCTAACGGTTCAAAAGTTATATGCACAAATGTATCTAAAACTTTGACCCGTTGGTGGCGCTATACTGTGTTTACTGCCAACATGTAACTTGGTGACATTACACATACGACTGTCCTCAATCAATGTGCCAAATTTCACAACTTTTTACCATACTGTCCTATGGGCTGTTTTGCTAATTATAGCGCCCCCTAGAGACGAAATGACACCATATTTGTTTCCTGCACTTAGGACACAGCCTTGAAGCATGCCATGCAATTTGGTTTTGTTTCGCCAAAGTGTTCCTGAGATATGAGCTCACATCGAAATCGCCGCCTTCGCCATTGATTTCGATTGGCTGTAGCATGCAAACAAAGTTGAAATTGAAAAATCCGTCAAATAACTTTTGTGCGTATTGGTCTGAATATACTCTGTGCCGATTTTCGTGAGAATCCGTCAAAATTTGTGACCTCTGAAAATTTAGTTTCACTTTTGACATAATCCAATATGGCAGCCACAATCTTACGCAGACGTGAACATTTTGCATACGACCTGAATTGTGACCTTCCAGAGTATTAGTAGACATGAAAATTTAACGCCATATCCAAACGCATCAAGACAAACAAGCAAAAATGTAATTTTGTTAATTACAGCGCCACCTAGTGGACAAATACCACCAAATTTTATTGGCACACTTTGGGGCGGGTCTCGCTGCAGGTGACCAAATTTGGTCTTCGGAAGTCAAAGCGCTGCCGAGATATGAGCAAACGCCCTGTTTGGCGGCGTTGCCGCCAACAGCGATTGGCTAACATGAAAAGTTGGCATCAGCTGTCAATGGGGCCACCCACTGTATCTGTGGATATGACAATTTCATTTCAAATACAAACACTTCAGGAGATATGAGCAAAAACAATGTTTTGCTAATTATAGCGCCCCCTAGAGCCGTTATGACACCATATTTGTTTCATGCACTTGGGACACAGCCCCGAAGCATGCCATGCAATTTGGTTTTGTTTCGCCAAAGCGTTCCTGAGATATGAGCTCACATCGAAATCGGCGCCTTCGCCGCTGATTTCGATTGGCTGTAGCACACAAACAACGTCGAAATTGAAAAATCTGACTAATAACTTTTGTGCGTATTGGCCTGAATATACTCTGTGCCGATTTTCGTGAGAATCCGGCAAAATTTGCGACCTCTGAAACTTTTTTTTCACTTTTGACATTTTCCAATATGGCGGAAAATCTATCATGGCGCATTATGACGTCATAGGGTGCATTGAACTCCCTATGATCCAAGGATTCCAACGGTACCTTGTTTTTGAAAATCGGGCTCACGGTTCATGAGTTACATGCACAAATGTACCTTGAACTTTGACCCGTTGGTGGCGCTATACTGTGTTTACTGCCAACATGTAACTTGGTGACATTACACATACGACTGTCCTTAACCAATGTGCCAAATTTCACAACTTTTTACCATACGGTTCAATGGGCTGCCATAGACTCCAATGGCGGAAGAAAGAATAATAATAATAATAATAATAATAAGAAAACGTAGAAAAACAATAGGTCCCTGCAGCTATCGCTGCATGGGCCCTAATAAATATAGCTGCAAGCAGCAATGACGGGCCCATGCAGATCAGGCGATCATGTAATGTAATATTAGTAATCATTAGCATACATGTACAACACTGTACAACACTGTGCCGTACGACACTGTACAACACTATACGACACTGTACTGCACTGTACAACACTGTACAACACTGTACAGCACTGTACTGCACTGTACGACGCTGCAACACTGTACAACACTGAACTGCACTGTATAACACTGTACTGCACTTTACAACACTGTACTACACTTTACTGCACTGTGAAACACTGTACAACACTGTACTGTACGACACTGTACAACACTGTACGACACTGTACTGCACTGTACAACACTGTACAACACTGCAACACTGTACAACACTGTACTGCACTGTATAACACTGTACTGCACTGTACGACACTGAACAACACTATACTACACTGTACTGCACTGTGCAACACTGTACAATACTGTACTGTACTGCACTGTGCTACACTGTACTGCACTGTGCAACACTGTACAACACTGTACAGCACTGTACAACACTGTACTACACTGTACTGCATTGTGTATTGAACTCGCCATAATCCAAGGAATCCAACGATACCTTGGTTTTGAAAATCGGGCTAACGGTTCAACAGTTACATGGACAAATGTACCTAAAACTTTGACCCGTTGGTGGCGCTATACTGTGTTTACTGCCAACATGTAACTTGGTGACATTACACATACGACTGTCCTCAATCAATGTGCCAAATTTCACAACTTTTTACCATACGGGTCTATGGGCTGTTTTGCTAATTATAGCGCCCCCTAGAGACGTAATGACACCAGATTTGTTTCCTGCACTTGGGACACAGCCTCGAAGCATGCCATACAATTTGGTTTTGTTTCGCCAAAGCGTTCCTGAGATATGGGCTGACATCGAAATCGGCGCCTTCGCCACTGATTTCGATTGGCTGTAGCTCGCAAACAAAGTCGAAATTGAAGAATCCGTCTAATGACTTTTGTGCGTATTGGTCTGAATATACTCTGTGCCGATTTTCATGAGAATCCGTCAAATTTGCGGCCACTGAACAGTTAGTTTCACTTTTGACATAATCCAAGATGGCGCAAAACCTATCAGGGCATATTATGACGTCATAGGGTGCATTGAACTCGCTATGATCCAAGAATCCAACGATACATTGGTTTTGAAAATCGGGCTAACGGTTCAAAAGTTATATGCACAAATGTATCTAAAACTTTGACCCGTTGGTGGCGCTATACTGTGTTTACTGCCAACATGTAACTTGGTGACATTACACATACGACTGTCCTCAATCAATGTGCCAAATTTCACAACTTTTTACCATACTGGTCCTATGGGCTGTTTTGCTAATTATAGCGCCCCCTAGAGACGTAATGACACCAGATTTGTTTCCTGCACTTGGGACACAACCTCGAAGCATGCCATACAATTTGGTTTTGTTTCGCCAAAGCGTTCCTGAGATATGGGCTGACATCGAAATCGGCGCCTTCGCCACTGATTTCGATTGGCTGTAGCTCGCAAACAAAGTTGAAATTGAAAAATCCGTCAAATAACTTTTGTGCGGATTCATCTGAATATACTCTGTGCCGATTTTCGTGAGGATCCGTCAAAATTTGTGACCTCTGAAACTTTTTTTTCACTTTTGACATTATCCAATATGGCAGCCACAATCTTACGCCGACGTGAACATTTTGGATACGACCTGAATTGTGACCTTCCAGAGTATCAGTAGACATGAAAATTTAACGCCATATCCAAACGCATCAAGACAAACAAGCAAAACTGTAATTTTGTTAATTACAGCGCCTCCTAGTGGACAAATACCACCAAATTTTATTGGCACACTTTGGGGCGGGTCTCGATGCAGGTGACCAAATTTGGTCTTCGGAAGTCAAAGCGTTGCCGAGATATGAGCAAACGCCCTGTTTGGCGGCGTTGCCGCCAACAGCGATTGGCTAACATGAAAAGTTGGCATCAGCTGTCAATGGGGCCACCCACTGTATCTGTGGATATGACAATTTCATTTCAAATACAAACACTTCAGGAGATATGAGCAAAAACAATGTTTTGCTAATTATAGCGCCCCCTAGAGCCGTTATTACACCATATTTGTTTCATGCACTTGGGACACAGCCCCGAAGCATGCCATGCAATTTGGTTTTGTTTCGCCAAAGCGTTCCTGAGATATGAGCTCACATCGAAATCGGCGCCTTCGCCGCTGATTTCGATTGGCTGTAGCACACAAACAACGTCGAAATTGAAAAATCTGACTAATAACTTTTGTGTGTATTGCCCTGAATATACTCTGTGCCGATTTTCGTGAGAATCCGGCAAAATTTGCGACCTCTGAAACTTTTTTTTCACTTTTGACATTTTCCAATATGGCGGAAAATCTATCATGGCGCATTATGACGTCATAGGGTGCATTAAACTCCCTATGATCCAAGGATTCCAACGGTACCTTGTTTTTGAAAATCGGGCTCACGGTTCATGAGTTACATGCACAAATGTACCTTGAACTTTGACCCGTTGGTGGCGCTATACTGTGTTTACTGCCAACATGTAACTTGGTGACATTACACATACGACTGTCCTTAACCAATGTGCCAAATTTCACAACTTTTTACCATACGGTTCAATGGGCTGCCATAGACTCCAATGGCGGAAGAAAGAAGAATAATAATAATAAATATAGCTGCAAGCAGCAATGACGGGCCCATGCAGATCAGGCGATCATGTAATGTAATAAAAGTAATCATTAGCATACATGTACAACACTGTACAACACTGTACTGTACGACACTGTACGACACTGTACTGCACTGTACAACACTGTACAACACTGTACAGCCCTGTACTGCACTGTACGACACTGCAACACTGTACAACACTGTACTGCACTGTATAACACTATACTGCACTGTCCAACACTGTACTACACTGTACTGCACTGTGCAACACTGTACTGTACTGCACTGCACTGTACTACACTGTACTACACTGTACTGCACTGTACTGCACTGTACTGCACTGTGCAACACTGTACTACACTGTACTACACTGTACTACATTGTGCATTATGCAAGGAATCCAACGATACCTTGGTTTTGAAAATCGGGCTAACAGTTCAAAAGTTACATGCACAAATGTACCTAAAACTTTGACCCGTTGGTGGCGCTATACTGTGTTTACTGCCAACATGTAACTTGGCGACATTACACATACGACTGTCCTCAATCAATGTGCCAAATGTCACAACTTTTTACCATACGGGTCTATGGGCTGTTTTGCTAATTATAGCGCCCCCTAGAGACGTAATGACACCAGATTTGTTTCCTGCACTTGGGACACAGCCTCGAAGCATGCCATACAATTTGGTTTTGTTTCGCCAAAGCGTTCCTGAGATATGGGCTGACATCGAAATCGGCGCCTTCGCCACTGATTTCGATTGGCTGTAGCTCGCAAACAAAGTCGAAATTGAAGAATCCGTCTAATGACTTTTGTGCGTATTGGTCTGAATATACTCTGTGCCGATTTTCGTGAGAATCCGTCAAATTTGCGGCCACTGAACAGTTAGTTTCACTTTTGACATAATCCAAGATGGCGCAAAACCTATCAGGGCATATTATGACGTCATAGGGTGCATTGAACTCGCTATGATCCAAGGAATCCAACGATAAATTGGTTTTGAAAATCGGGCTAACGGTTCAAAAGTTATATGCACAAATGTATCTAAAACTTTGACCCGTTGGTGGCGCTATACTGTGTTTACTGCCAACATGTAACTTGGTGACATTACACATACGACTGTCCTCAATCAATGTGCCAAATTTCACAACTTTTTACCATACTGTTCTATAGGCTGTTTTGCTAATTATAGCGCCCCCTAGAGACAAAATGACACCATATTTGTTTCCTGCACTTAGGGCACAGCCTTGAAGCATGCCATGCAATCTGGTTTTGTTTCGCCAAAGTGTTCCTGAGATATGAGCTCACATCGAAATCGCCGCCTTCGCCATTGATTTCGATTGGCTGTAGCATGCAAACAAAGTTGAAATTGAAAAATCCGTCAAATAACTTTTGTGCGTATTGGTCTGAATATACTCTGTGCCGATTTTCGTGAGAATCCGTCAAAATTTGTGACCTCTGAAAATTTAGTTTCACTTTTGACATAATCCAATATGGCAGCCACAATCTTACGCAGACGTGAACATTTTGGATACGACCTGAATTGTGACCTTCCAGAGTATTAGTAGACATGAAAATTTAATGCCATATCCAAACGCATCAAGACAAACAAGCAAAAATGTAATTTTGTTAATTACAGCGCCACCTAGTGGACAAATACCACCAAATTTTATTGGCACACTTTGGGGCGGGTCTCGCTGCAGGTGACCAAATTTGGTCTTCGGAAGTCAAAGCGCTGCCGAGATATGAGCAAACGCCCTGTTTGGCGGCGTTGCCGCCAACAGCGATTGGCTAACATGAAAAGTTGGCATCAGCTGTCAATGGGGCCACCCACTGTATCTGTGGATATGACAATTTCATTTCAAATACAAACACTTCAGGAGATATGAGCAAAAACAATGTTTTGCTAATTATAGCGCCCCCTAGAGACGTTATGACACCATATTTGTTTCATGCACTTGGGACACAGCCCCGAAGCATGCCATGCAATTTGGTTTTGTTTCGCCAAAGCGTTCCTGAGATATGAGCTCACATCGAAATCGGCGCCTTCGCCGCTGATTTCGATTGGCTGTAGCACACAAACAACGTCGAAATTGAAAAATCTGACTAATAACTTTTGTGCGTATTGGCCTGAATATACTCTGTGCCGATTTTCGTGAGAATCCGGCAAAATTTGCGACCTCTGAAACTTTTTTTTCACTTTTGACATTTTCCAATATGGCGGAAAATCTATCATGGCGCATTATGACGTCATAGGGTGCATTGAACTCCCTATGATCCAAGGATTCCAACGGTACCTTGTTTTTGAAAATCGGGCTCACGGTTCATGAGTTACATGCACAAATGTACCTTGAACTTTGACCCGTTGGTGGCGCTATACTGTGTTTACTGCCAACATGTAACTTGGTGACATTACACATACGACTGTCCTTAACCAATGTGCCAAATTTCACAACTTTTTACCATACGGTTCAATGGGCTGCCATAGACTCCAATGGCGGAAGAAAGAAGAATAATAATAAGAAAACGTAGAAAAACAATAGGTCCCTGCAGCTATCGCTGCATGGGCCCTAAATATAGCTGCAAGCAGCAATGACGGGCCCATGCAGATCAGGCGATCATGTAATGTAATAATAGTAATCATTAGCATACATGTACAACACTGTACAACACTGTGCTGTACGACACTGTACTGCACTGTACAACACTGTACAACACTGTACAGCACTGTACTGCACTGTACGACACTGCAACACTGTACAACACTGTACTACACTTTACTGCACTGTGAAACACTGTACAACACTGTACTGTACGACACTGTACAACACTGTACGACACTGTACTGCACTGTACAACACTGTAACACTGTACTGCACTGTACGACACTGCAACACTGTACAACACTGTACTGCACTGTACAACACTGTACTGCACTGTACAACACTGAACAACACTATACTACACTGTACTGCACTGTGCAACACTGTACTGCACTGTACGACACTGAACAACACTATACTACACTGTACTGCACTGTGCAACATTGTACAATACTGTACTGTCCTGCACTGAACTACACTGTACTGCACTGTGCAACACTGTACAACACTGTACAGCACTGTACAACACTGTACTACACTGTACTGCATTGTGCATTGAACTCGCCATGATCCAAGGAATCCAACGATACCTTGGTTTTGAAAATCGGGCTAAGGGTTCAAAAGTTACATGGACAAATGTACCGTTTTCATAACTGCGCATTATGTGTAGTGTTTGTAGTATGAGGGGACATGATAAGTGATCTTTAAATACAGATGTATTACGGTATATGGACGTATTCATTTTAATGGCAGAAAATCATGGGATCTGAACAGAGCAAAGGGAAAACATGTTTGTATCTCTGTTGAAGGTGTATTGTATATTAAGGTAATCGGGAATAGTGCGTGTATATAATAAAGTCAGAGTTAAACGTCAGCGGTGAAAACGTCTGTGACGTAGCGTGACGGATTACACATGGTAACGTAATGGGACAAAGTAGTTCTTATTAACCGTGTGTTGTTTAGACAATAGTGAATTATTTTTTTATTATGATCTTTACAGGCGTAAACATTTTTTAATGATGGAAGTATAAAAAATGTCTGTAGTATTAGCCTGCTTAAAATGTATCTGTCTAAAATGTAAATGTTGGCGGAGGTGTACCTGATTCGGTATTCATCCGCAGCAGTTTATACAAGCAGCCATTTTACCTGCATCGTCATTTCTTCATTTGCACGTTCAAGGTAAGTTGAATACATCTTTCGGATTTTGCAATGTCGTGTGTGGTCAGAAATGCGTGGGTATATTGTATATTGTAAATGCCTTTGTGAGATATTTAAGCATACGCTTTGATGTGAGTTGTTTTATTCGGGGTGAACGCATTAATGTGAATTTGCGCGACTGTTGGCGTTATAGTGTTGTGAGATGACAGACACGGCCACTGAGTGGCATGTAGCATTAGTGGTGCAAAGCTTTTCTATTTGAAAACTTAGGTTATGTGCTATCGCGGACGGAATTGTGTTTGACGGGGGGGTTGACATGTCTCGTGCAATTTTGCAAAAGCTTGTTTTGGTGCCCTCCCGTTTTTATTGTGCAAAACGTTACGGTATGGTGTACAGAAACTGTCAAGCACTAGGACCAAGCGGAAAACGTCCGCTCAAGCTGAGCCATGTCTGTCTTAGTTTAGACCCGCCCACAACATTCTCGATTGGCTCTCCCGTTTCTTGTGTGATTGGCCGTCACCGCTGTCACTCTGGCAGGGTGTAAACGGCATAGACATATATACATAGACGCCGCATTGAGCGGGTTGGTCGTTGGTCGCGATACGTAAACGGGTCCGCCATATTGGATGTGGCAGATCTGCCGGTAAACTAGTACAAGGAAATGGACTGAACTTCATAAAGCGCCTTTCTACAAAGTTCTTTAAGTTAATGCCTCTTATACACCCATTCACACACACACTAATATATCTGGGAAACAAACAGGCACCAAAAACAACATATGCAACTTTTAAAGTGATGATTATAAATGTTTACTCCTTATGTAAGCACCAAACCAACGTATGTATTTTTCTAATGCTGAGTGTTTACAGCTACTAATGTGTGTAACACTGTTACTGTGATGATATATATATATATATATATATATATATATATATATATATATATATATATATATATATATATATATATTAGGGATCGACCGATACGGGTTTTTTGATGGCCGATGCGATACCGATTTTTTCCCCATGGCCGATACCCGATTTCCGATACCCGATTTCCGATACCGATATGGGTTAAAAAAAGTTTAAAAAATGACAAATATTCCAGGTCTCAAGTTAAAAATAAATAGCCATTTATTTATAATAACATGAATAACAGGAAAATGACAATCATGTCTGAAGCCCATTGAGCATTTTTTTTAAAGTGTCTGCTTAATGCTTATACAGTATTATATCCACTTAAAAAGGAATAGCCCACATACTTCGGTGCTTTTATTCATTTTTATTTATTTAAAAAATATATATTAGTTTGGCTTGACACATTCAAAGGACTGTGGCTTGACAGTGGCAACAGAGCTTGACTGCACATTTGAGAAATGTTGGGGATGACACAAAGATTATTTAGAGTAAATGTTTAGGCCTATTTTACAACTGTAGGCCTATATTGTACTTGATATACCATTGCCTTTGAAGCAGGCAGTGACAGTAAATAGCCTGACTTGATCATCATCCGCATTGCAAAGTGAGTGAATGAATTGTAGATTTGTCACTTTTAAAAAAAATAAACAATGGGCACACCATAATTTGTTTTAGTTGTGGAGAAACAAAACCTCGCTGCTTGCCCCCTGCTTTGTTTCAGGAAGAGGGGAGAGGGGCGGGACAAATCACAAAAATCTCCCTTTAGGTTTGACGCATCAAACTTTATCCATTTCGACATTGTCTTAGTTAATATCAAATCCCACGCCACCTCTAACTCTAACGAAGTGTACCCTTATATTGCACACAATATGCGTGGCGAGTTACGTTTAGGAGGGATTTAGAAGTTTATTCAGTGATAATCACTCGCATGCCATTATTGCTCCCGCGGTGTCGACATGGACTGACACGGCGCTACCCCATGTGTTGAAAAATATTCCCGTACGTCAGCTAAAGTAGTCTATGGCTTAGCAAGCCTCTTCTCGAAACCCCAAAACGTTTCATTAGGTCCTGGACTGTTGGGTTCGTTGTGCAGTTATCTGATTACAGCAACTGTTCCGCTCCGCGCTGATCACTTTTTCTCGCTCCATCTGTCTCTCCCTCACGTGCGTGCACACTCACTCACACACACACACACACTGGGCTGCTTCACCGGTGTTCGCCGGTTTAACTCCTGCAAACGCCGAATTGACAGTGACTGATAACAACACCGACTTCATTTGAACTTTAAACTGCGGGTGATTGCATCATAGCCTACTCTTAGTGTTACAGCTCCCTAGTTTAGGTTGGCAGTTTAAATGCGACGCACTTAAACAGCATTCCCGTTTTTTTCGACTCACTTAATGACTTTCAGGCACACGCATGCTACTGTATGCAGTGCAATGCCATGTGCATACTATGCTGCGGGGGCTGCAGCAGCGTGCATAGCGGGTCTTCACAGAGCTGCCCTTGAACGCCTGTCTGTAAATGACGCTGGATGCGTATCGGCCGTATCGGCCATGTGTATCGGCCGATGCCGATACACCTAAACAACGCTAATATCGGCCCGATATATCGGCCGGCCGATATATCGGTCGACCCTTAATAAATATATATATATATATATATATATATATATATATATATATACACACACATGATGTTAAATATAAATATTTCAATATTTATCATCACAGTAACAGTGGTACACACATTAGTAGCTGTAAACACTCAGCATTAGAAAAATACATACATTGTTTTTGGTGCCTGTTTGTTTCCCAGATTTATTAGTGTGTGTGTGAATGGGTGGATAACAGGCATTAACTTAAAGCAGTTTGTAGAGAGGTGAAGTTCAGTTTGTTTCCTTTTCAATAGTTTATGGGGCAGATCTGCCACATCCAATATGGCGGACACCTAAATGTTATGCAGCAACCTGATCAATAAGGCCTCTATGTATATATGTTTATGGCAAACAGCAGCACGACTGGGACACAGGTGTGCTAGCTGAGCAAGAGTCCTTGTCAAACTGCCACTGTAAGTTGTGCTTTTATTCTGTCTGGGCCATGGCAGCTAGAAGAATTGTAATATCAGGTTATTGTGTTAGCGTTTGAATCTGTGTGCTTGGTAATTAGCTGCAGCCAGGATGTGTAAAAGTTCTTCCATATAACTGGCTAAAAATGGCAGCAGTTTGGGTTCAGTCATTGCAATGAAATTGATTACTTGCCAAATTACACTGAATTATGGACATTTTTATTAAATTTCTCCCCACCTGTGATTTTGCCAGTTTGACCTGGCCACCACTGGGTGATATGAGGTCTGTTTACCATATTCCAAATATATGTGTACAGGCCATAGTATTGAGCTGGAGTGAAGGTGACTAACAAGGTGAAACACAGAAGTGGGTGTTTTTTAGCACAAGTAGTCAAACCATAAAAAGGAATAGTAAACATAAAAGTAGCAAGAGAAAACTAGATGAAGTTCTAGAAAACGGTGAACGGAAAGAGTTAGAGTTGTGGTAAAAGTACTTGTCTCCTCAACCACTGACAACAAAATTCTGTTGTGTGCTTTCATGTATAAGGCAGTGATTGTATTATTATTATTTTTTTTTTTTTACCAGTTAGAATAGACTTTTCATAATTCTAGCTTTGCACTGTATTTGAAATGTTGTGGACACATACGAAGCTGTGGCTTGTCATAACAGTCATGTGGCTGTAGTGGAAAGGTTGTTGTTGTTAAAGAAGATGTTTAGAGATGTCAAACAGTGTCTTCAATGTACGTCTGTGTGATCACAACTGCTTGTTTGACTATGGTACTCCAAATATGAACCGTTTGTGAGGTAATGTGGTGTGTCCTTTTGTAACAAGGAAAGTGAAAGTTGGTGTGCAGCGACAAGGATGGAACCAGTCATTAATTAGGCCTATACGTGGTTAAACAGTGACTGGTCTCCTGAAATAAGGGGCAATGTTTGTAGTAAGGGTGTGTGCAATATTGTAAAGTTGCTTTGAGAAGTGTAACATTGTGTATGCTAGGCAATGTTGTGTGGAAAATGTTATTACTTATTAAGGTATTTTGTGATTTTTAGAGTATAAGTATAATGCATTGTGATTCACCAGACCTTTTAAATCATGTAGAACTTCTGAATGGTGCGGTGAATGCAATGATGTAAATGCTGCTTGTGCCTACAGTAGTTGCATTGGGGTGTTTGGAATGTGGTTGTAATTGTGTAAAAGACAGTCCTATGGTGTTCTGGTATAGGTTGAGTAATATGTTAATGTCTTTTATATTAATAGTACGCCTGACTTTAAGTGCATTTAGAGATGTCTGACATTAAATAACATTAAACTTTTCCTGTTTTAGGTAAATTAGGATTAGCAAAAGTATTCCTATTTGCTAAATGACAGAATGGGAGAAGGATTTTTAACAACAATTTGTTATTACATTCCTTAAAAATGTCCGAAATGGCGCTCGTGGCGTAACACAGCTTAAAAATACAGTGGCCTTTTTAGGAGAAACGGCCATATTCGACAGAGAGCAAGAACAATACAATGGGCGCCATCTACTGATGTTATTAGGCAACTGCCTTACAATTAATTTTATTACTTGATTTGGTATGTTTTTTGCATTGTAACAATAAAGGCAGTCTTACTTCTGCTACTCCAATCAATACTTTACCACTCAAGTGGTTACCTTTCAGTACTTTGTAGTATGTCATTTACCTTTTTCAATGGTAAAGCCTGATGTTTTAACAAAAATATAAACATTTTGGTATTTATCACAATATTACATTAAACTTGTGTGTGTATGTATTTGTGTTTTTCTGAAGAAAAATTAAGGAGAACCATTCATATGAAAATCTACAGGTGACAAAAGAGTAAGAGATGTAAGAGCCACAGATAAGATGTGTACTTTGCCATTGAGTGTTCATGCAATTACCAATGCTAAAAATAATGCCTTTAAATGAATACATAAAACAAGGGTTAGGGTTAAAAGTAGGTATAAAGTAGGTGTGCCTACACATGAGGTAAAATAACCTTTCCATTCCTGTGTGTCTGTGTGTGTGTGTGTGTGTTTTGATGCATTTGAATGTGTGTCCTGTAAATTGTTGTATTTTGACTTTGCATAATGTCATTGTTTTTTCAGATTTTGAACAGCAACTATTTGGAAGGTAAGCTTGCCAGTTATGTTTTAATGTAATTTGATGTACTTTGATTCAGTTAGTATTTCATGCGCAATTAAAACCGGAAAAATAGAGAGTTGCAAGTATTATGTATGAAAATGTATAAATCTAATCACACAAATGTATGTTTAGTGGCAAGGAACTGTTATGTTCCATAATGGGGACATTATGAATAACATTTAATAATTGAGTATAAGTAATTGTTTGCATAAAGGATGATAGACTATGCATCATGACATTGGGTATGTTTATTTTTCCCCTTCAGTTTGGAACAATATGTGTGTTTAAAAGGCAAGCATGTTACAGTGCTTTGAGTTTTTCATGTGAAAGTAAGAGTTTGAGAGTTGTGAC
Source organism: Collichthys lucidus (assembly GCA_004119915.2). NCBI lineage: Eukaryota > Metazoa > Chordata > Actinopteri > Sciaenidae > Collichthys > Collichthys lucidus. The sequence continues at coordinate 5,369 of ML240633.1, read as the reverse complement.
AGTAAGTGTCATTAATCTAAAGTTTCAGAATATTGTCCACACAGAAGATCATACCTGGTAGCAGGTTGCTGCCATCATCATGGTGTATGTTTATTAGATATAATGACATATTATATAGTGATTAGTGAGTTTGAGATTATAGGCAAGTACTGGTTGGTGTACAGTGTAGTACATGTTTATAGAATGTATAATTTGCAGGAAGTTGATGGAAATTTGTAGCATGGCATGTGTTTGTATATTTTGTATACGAACATAATGGTGTGTAATTGTACAGTTGTATTGCAAAAGCTCCGAACACACGTTTGTGTCAACGTGATTTGTGGTACTGCATGTAATGGTTCCTGCATTTAGTTTAGTGTTTATTCTGGCAATATAATCTAAAAAGTGAAAGTATTCATTTCAAAATAAAGAAAAGTGTTTTTTGAGGTAATCAGAATGGTATTATGTGTTTTTCAGTGTTGTTAAGTATTTGTAATGACAAGCACAGGGAATAGTGACATAGCTGTCAACCTATATTTGTCCATTTTTTATGTTGACTTTGTGTTACAGATGCCCCGTCCCACCAAGCGCTCCTTGGCAGGCAAGAAGAACCTGGCTGCGGCTGCAGTTGAGGAGTGTACTAAGGAGGTTTGAAATAACAGTATTTTGGCGTATAATATTATAAGCATGTGGGTGGTTTTTGTGGTATACAATCTGCTGTGGAATACGAATGATGTAGATTTCATACCTACTAAGATGTTCCTTTTACACAAGACTCGTATGTCTTATGTTTTCTTGTGTAGGGTTTACAAGTACTAATTTATTTAGCTACCTTTTTTATACAGTGATTTTTACATTCAAACACAATGAGGAAATGTCAGGTAAGTCTCGAGTACATCAATGTTTTCTATTAGGTGTCACACAACTAAGAAAAATGACAACTGTTTCAGAAGTAGTCCTCATTAACCAAAGCTGTTAACATATATTATGTGTTTTGAAAAGGCTGTGGAAAAAACATTTAAGGTCTTGTGTAATGAGAAGTGGGGCTGCCACAAATTATTATTTTGATAGTCGACTAATCACCGATTATTGGATCATACGTAAATTCTGTGGAAAACATACAGCTTATTGCTTATTATTATCCAGCATGCAGCTGAGCAGATCTTTAGCTTTCAGCTTGAAGTGTTTAGGTATGTGTTTACTGAAAATAAAGACATTAACCCTGTAATGAGATGTGAATCTTGTATCAACAAACAATTCTTCAACAGAGCAGCATAACGTGCAAACAGCTGAGTAAAATAAGGACAAGGCACTGGCCTAAACAACACAAAAAAAATACTTCAGCTTTTTAGGCGCGTCTGTCATAGCTGTGGCATTAAACATGGCTACATTTTAAATGAAATGAGGTAGGCACCTGAAAGAATTATTCACAAACATAAAAAATTGGTCTCACTCAAATATAAGTAAAGTGCATTTTGTGCTTGGTGTGGTGTGCACCTTGTCGGCTTGGTCACAAAGCCGTCCTGAGAAGAAGACCAAACTTTTTTTTTAGCACTGAAACATAATGATGAGTAAGTGGCAAGAGAGCTCACTGTTTACCCTAATATTGGCAGCTAACTAGTTGGTTTGCTTACTGAGACGGCTTCAGAATCATCCACAATTACATGCTTTCTATTCAGATGCAGGCAGGGTTTAGTTTGATTATAGTTGCACTGATTACACGAGATTATTGTTCTGTTGGATTCATTAGTTCAGGGGTGCTGTTTTGATGTGTATTTTGTTATTTCATGTTAGACTTGGTGAGGTTTTTCTTTCTCGTTTTGGTTTTCTAGTAAGATATTACAGGATCTGTCAGATTTCTCCTTTTGTTATATTTGTTCTTTTAAGCAGCACTCGCTCGTCCTGAGTTCCCCTTTACCTCACCTCCTTTTGTTAAAACAATCTGAACTTTCATTTAATAAAAAAATCCTTTGTTTATTAACCCTAAAATCTGTTTATGTCTTTCATACCCTTACATATAGTCATAACACTCATGCATAGCTGTTGTGCTTACATGATAAGCAAGTAAATGTTGAACTGCACACTTTTCTCACCACATTTCTTAAAATGCTTCCACACTTTGGAGCTTTGTTTGGTAGCCATGACATTGTTATGGTATCATTGACAATAAAGTCAAGCCTGACGCTGATTGCCACTACTACATGTGTATGTTACAGACTACTACATTAGACTGTTTTGTTTGTCATCATAATCGTGACTAATCGACTAATCGTGGCAGCCCTAATGAGGAGCATAATGTTAAGAGAAGCTTAATTCTAAAGAGCTATTGAACAGTCTTTTTATTTTGTAGTAAAATGTATTTTCACAACACAACATTTGCAGGTATGACATATGTGCACTTCCATGTCCAAAACATATGTTAATGTTTCAAAGCATTATTGGCCTGCTTTGTACAAGTGATATTCCTGGTACTGCATTTGTATGGTTACAGTATATAGTGATATTTTTACGTGCATCGCTACTATGTCATCTTCACATTTGTTAAGGGTTTCAGTGAAAAGGCAGACTGATATAAGCAGCATACTTCATACTACAGTTGTTCATTCCTTTGTTTGATCTTGGTGTTGCAGATGCCAGATTCCAGTCCTGCAGTCCAGGGTTCCTCTGAGGTCAGAAAAATGATTAGTTTACCATGGAAGTATTATGCATATGTGTGTGTTTAGCTTAAGAATTTTGTGTCAGTGGAGTGCTTATCATCTAAATGTCATGTCTGCCATGTCGTGTCTTTGTAATGAGAGAGCATTATCAGGTTAGGCCACGACTACTTTGTTTATTGTCATAATGACAAAGAATAGGAATCCTCCCTTGTGCTGAAAGGGTTTTTTGTTTTTTTTTGTTTTTTATATTAACATGAACCTTTGAAAGTCCTGAATCACTCTTCAGGATGTGACCTTGTGTTACATGTCATATTATCAAAAGCCATATTCAAATGAGTAATGTGGCAGTGTCTCTGTTTTTTTATAAACTGTCGTATGTATAATATTACATAGGTTATAAAATAATTATTACAACTAACACAATGACAGTGATGCTGTATGAAATAATAGACAACTTGATGTGTCTGATTTGTGTGTTGCAGATGCAGATTGGTGACGAGGTTGGGCATCCTCGTGTTAAAAAAGCCCAAACAAACTCAAAAGTACAAAAGTCTGTCTCAAACGTACAAAAGTCTGTCTCAAACGTACAAAAGTCTGTCTCAAAAGTACCAAAGTCTGTGTCAAAAGTACCAAAGTCTTCAAAAACCTTGTCCAGAAGCTTGTCAAAAAACGAGTTGAAAAACCTGTTGTCAAAAGATGTGTCGCAAATCCCGTCCTATAAAGATGTGTCGCAAATCCCGTCCTATAAAGATGTGTCGCAAATCCCGTCCTATAAAGATGTGTCGCAAATCCTGTCCTATAAAGATGTGTTGCAAAACCTGCCTGATAGCAGCCTGAAAAAGTTGGAATTATTGCCTGAAAAAGACCCGAGTCACTCACAGTTTGCAATAAAGTTTGACCTTTGTCATGAAAAGCCAAGTTTGTGCAGTGTTGTGGAGCAAAGTGAATGTAATGAGTGTACATTTGTGACTAAACCTCATAACTTTTCAGACAGATCTGTGCTGATGGGGTCATTTCATCAGGGTCATTCGCAGTTTGGAAACGTACGAAACAAGCAGTGTGGTGCCATCAGTCTGACAGCAGTTCTAAAGAGCAAGATCAAGAACGTGTGGACCTGGGACAGTGGAGATCTGGATGATGTGTTGATTAAGGGAACTGGTCTTTACAGGTCAATGAGTGTACAGAAAAGAATAAAAGACAGTGTGGCATCCCGTGGTTACATTGCTGTGTCTGAACTGCCTAAACAACAGAGAATGTGGAATTGTAATTTTGCCATAACTTTTGCTGAATCTTACACTGGCTCTGTCAATGTTGATGATTATGACCATGCTTTGCAGGATGTGGCCATGCCTTTTGATGAAGCACTACAGCGAGCACTGTTTGGTAACGATGCATGTTTGTTGACAGTTTGTGCCAGTACATGTGCCATAGTTAATGAAAGTGGAAGATTTGCCTTTGTCGATTCACATGCGAGCACAAGGGTTAACCAGCAAGGTGAGAGCGCAAGTTATGTTGCACATCTTAGCTCTGTACAGTCTCTGGTCAACTTTGTCTATGACTATGCACGATCGTTTGACGTAACAACCCCCAGTTTTGAAGTCACCGGAGTTAAAGTGGTAAGCGTCAGCAGCATTGACACACAGATGAACGAGCCATTGTCCAGTCACGTGACAACAAATCCCACGAACAGTCGCCCGCTGTACAGCAAAGTGGTGAAAGGTGAGCAAAGAGGCTGCAACCAGCAATCCGCTGTTGGTAAACTGACTAAGGTCGCTTCAAATGTCGGTAATGTATGTAACAAAACAGTACGTTCAGCTGAGAAGCGATCACACATGAACGAGCCAGCGCTCTGTGACGTAAGAACAACAAATGCTACAAACACCCATCCACTCTCCAGCAAAAAGGTGAAAGGTGAAGGAAAATTCGCCAAGCAGCAATCCTCTGTTGGTGGTCAGATTGAGGTCGCTAATAATGAAAATAATGTTAATAATAAAACAGCAAGTTCCGTTAAGGTAAATGCCGATCCTGATGTGAACAGATGTTTGGACGCAGATGACGTTATCGTGAGCAGTGTGACGATTGCCGAGCAGCCTTTCAAACCATTGACTCTGCAAGACCGCGACGACTTGTGCAACAAATTAGGACTGGCTAATGAAAATGCTGACAAACACCAAATCATAGCAGATGTAAACGATATGGGATGTCCTTGCAACATTAAAAGCATAAAGCCAGATGGAAACTGTTTTTATCGTAGTCTTGCCTTCAGTGTGTGTCATGCTGAGGAGAAGCATTTGAAAATAAGACGGGCTGTTGTACGACACCTTCAGAGCAACAGTGGTACATTTGCTGAGTATTTAAGGAATGAATATACATCTGTGCAGGACTATGTAACAAAATCAAGAATATACTATTGTGGTTCATGGGCAACAGAAATAGATATTTTTGCTGCTGCTGATTTACTGCAAACAACTATTTGTACTTTCAATGATGGCAAATGGAATATGCACAAGCCTACAACATCACCACAGACATGTTTACAGAACTGTATTTATTTGAATCACACTGGCAATCACTATGAAGTCGTGACATGTGTCAAATCGAAGGATGCAGAAGGTCTGTGTGCTGGAATTTGTCAACCTTTGAACAGCGATGACAACTTGAGGTCTCAACGGAAAAGAAAGTTCATCTGCGAAACAAAGGCTGTAAAAGCTAAGAAGGATCGATTGAGATACA